>JAKEPQ010000008.1:0-107805 GCA_024500445.1 Entomyzon cyanotis | reverse complement strand
GTGAGAGCACGGGGCTGGGAGCTGCGGGCTTTGGCCGAGGGTGGCGCGGGCTTTGGTCGTGGGCGCCCGGCCCGTAGTGGGGCTGTTCAGCGCAGCTGCCCCCGCCGGCCCAGGGGCTGTCTGTCCTTGCGCAGGCAAGCCGCACAAGTGCCGTGCCGTGCAAATGCCAGTCCCGTCCCGTCCCGTCGCGTCCCGTGCAGTGCCGTCCCCCCGGACGGCCGGGGGCTACGGGACAGTCCCGCTGGGCTGCGCTCACAGCAGCCTGGCCCGCTCGACCTGCAGCTGGCCCAGCCCCGCGCCGTGGCTGCCGCTGCTCCTTGCCCGGCCCACGGGCACGCTGGCGAGCTCTCCGTGAGTGCGTGTGAGTGCCGAGGGCTCGGTGGTGCTGAGGGCCAGCTGGAGGGAGCCTCGTGTCCCTTTGGAGCTGAGGGGAAAACCCCCTGGCAGTTGGGGTTCTGGCAGCTGGGGATCTGGCGCTGCCTCCTGCTAAGGAATTGCACAGGGACAGTTTTCCCAGACGGTTGAACGAATAGGGAGAGCTAAATAGACCAGGGATTGGTTGTTTGAAACCCACAGAATATGTTTGGTTGCTGTTCTTGCTCACCCTTCTTGGAAGGATCTTAGCTTTTCCCTGATGGAAGTACAGTTGCTGCCAAAGGAAACATAGCCGCGAAGCAATACTGACCCAGTGTTCCCTTTGCTTTCTTCCTTCCTCTTTTCCTGCTGCACAGCTGCCTCGTGGCAGCATCTCAGTGCTGCCTCGCCTGAGAGTTCCGAGCTGCCTCCAGGCCCTTCCAGGACAAGTCCAGCAGCAACAGCCTCCAGCTCCCCATGGCATGGATGTGAGGAAGAGGAATTACCAATATGGCATCCTGACGTGGTTCTGCGGAAACTGAGGGAGATCAGGAGAGCCGTGTCTGAAAGGAATCAGGTAACTCCACTGGATGTGCACTGGACGTCAGTCCATTGGAGCTTTAGAATGTTGTTGAGCTGACAGCTTTGAATGTTGTTGCATGGCTGACAAGGAGAGGTTTCTTGAATGGAATTAATTTAATTAACATTTAGTTATTTAATTATTCTTGGTGAAGCAAAATTTCTAAAAGAAGAGGGAATGAAAAAGTCACCCCCCCTTTAGTGAACATGTAGGGTGTGAGCCTGCATTTGCCAAGTTTGGGTGCTCCTTTACCTGGGAAGAATCCCTAGTGCAAGGGCATCGTTCATGGTGATGATTTTTAGATTCTAAGAGACTTTGTTTGCTGTAAAATAACATCAAAACATCCAAACAGACGAGTGTTTGGAGAATTGCCCCTGGAGGCAAAGTCTCCCGAGCAGGGAGGGGCATGCGAGAGGAGCCTGTGTTACAGCACCAGCTGTGGGCTGTGCCTCCTTTTGGCTGGAAGGCCAAGGCAGAGCCAGGGCTGGGCTGCAGCTGCTGCTGCTGTGTGAGCCCTGCCGTGCGTGTAGGCGCTGCCAGAGCCCTGTGAGGGGATGTGCTGCAGCTGCAGTTTTCTTTGTGCTCTCAGCAGCCTCTAGTCAAGTGTGTATCTGGGAAATCCTCAGCTGGGCAAACTGGCCAGTCTTGCTCTCTGGGTTCCGGAGCTCAGGCACCTTCCTCTTGGGCATTTCTGTGCGAAGAGATGTGTGTTCCCATCCAGTTCTGGCAAAGCTGCAGCCTGGATGAGGCTGTTGTGCTCAGGGCAGTGGAGGGAGGAGCACATCCCTGTGCCAGGAGCTGGCAGGACTCGTTCCTTAGTGCCCATGTCATGTGTTCAGTGTCAGCCCCACGTTCAACCTGGTCAGCTTTGGCAGCTTTTGGATGTGTTTTGAGAAGTCAATCTTCTCCACTGTTGAAGGCATTTGGTAGCCAGACTTCCTGTGTGGGAAGAAGGGATGAAGTGTGAGAGCCATGGAGTCGTTGAACCAGGTGTTTTGTGTAATAGGCGAGAACGATTTATTTCTTTCTGGTTTTCCTTCAAGGAGAGCACTGGTGTCACCCCAGAGTCTTCAGGAGGGGAGCCTGAGAACCAGGATCCAGCAGAGAGAGCTTTGCCTGGCACCGTGAGCCATGGGAACAGTTCTCTGGAGCCCGAGGAGCTTGGTAAGGAGAGAGCCCAGCTTGGTTGGGAGAGGTCTGAGATGGCTGCTGTGAGCCTGCCTCTGGCAGGAAGGGAGAGCAGAAGAGTTGAGTTCTTGTCTGCAGGCTTGGTGCTTCCTGGTGCCTTGAGCTCAAACAGGGCACTGGCACAGCCTCCCCGCTGGAGCCTTGCCCTGCACGCTTCTCTGACGGCACTGACCTTGAGTCCTGGGGTGTGGCAAGAGAGCAGTGAATAAAGCTGACCTTCTGGCACTTGTGTCACCAAGCCTGACTGTCCCAGTTTAAAACGGGGGGGGGGGGGGGGGGGGGGGGGGGGGGGGCCGAGGGAGCCCGCCCCCAGCCCCCAAAAAACAAGGGGAAAAAAGGAAAAAAAAAGGGAAAAAGGAAGGGGAAAGAGTGGGAACACACAAAACAAAAAAAGGAAGAGTACGAGTCTGCGGATGGCGAAAAAAAAAAAAAATAAAAAAAAAAGAAGCAGGAGAGCCGAGGCCAACAAAAAACCCAAAACAAAAGAAGAAAAGAAAGGAAAAAACTATACACCCTCAAACAAGAAAAAAAAAAAAAAAGAGAGAGAGAGAGAGGGCTCTGGACTCTCTCGCGGAGAAAAGGGGGAGCAGCGGGCAGGCCGGGGGGGGCTCTTTTGCCCCCCCCCCTCCCCCCCGGGGGGGGGGGGGGGGGGGGGGGGGGGTGCGCCCCACGGGGGGGGCACTTTTAAATGGCAGGGACCAGTGCTAGTTCGCAACCCAGCTCACATCACCCTTCAGCTTCAGCCATTTCAGTAAGGACTGAGGGGTCTCTGTCACCACAGAGAAAGAACAAGGCTGGGTTCTTTGTTTGAGCTGGGACTGTGTGTGTTTCAAGCTCTCCTGGGTGCCATTTTCACTGCGGGTGCTGAACCTTTATTGGGATACTCTAAAACTTCCTACAGAGTGGAAAACTTGGAAGGATCCCTCTTCTGTAAGGAGGAGGCTTCAAATTCCCACGAGAGGCTGCCTTTCAGGCCGTCTTTGACGATAGAAGTACAATTCCTTCTAAAGGGAAACATGCCTGAAGAGCCAGATATTGACTCAGCGTTCCCTTTGCTTCCCAGACACTCATGCTGATCTACCTCGCCAGGAGGGCTGCCCTGCGTGGGACGAAGAGACCGAGGCAGAGCCTGTGAAGATGAGTCAGGTGGGATCCCTCTGTATATAATTACATTTATAGATTTTGATAGGCCATTTCTATTTATATGTTTTCATAGTAGTACATTGTAGATTTGTATAGATAAATTTTGATACTAGTTATAGATGTATATAGTTTCTGGTTTATATATGTAGTTATAGAAGTTGCATAGTTACATTTATACATGTGTAGATACATTTTTATATATATTAGTTCTAGTTATTTAATGGGTATAGTTATATTTATATATTCAGGGGTATATGGAGGTTTAGGTAAATGGATAGATATTTGTATAGATATAGGCTGCAATTTAACCTCTTTCCTTTCTTTGCTTCCTCTCTCACCCCTTGCTTTTCCCCCTGTGCCCCCTCTGTCCCCTCTTCCCGTGCTGGGTCCGAGCTGGCAGCCGGGCCGGGCGGAGCAGCAGTTGGAGCCCCAGGTGTCCCTGCAGCGGTGGGAGCAGCTGGTGTCCCCCGAGGAGCTGCTGAAGGACGGTGAGACTGAGGGGCTGAGGAGGCTGAGGAGAGGTGACACTGAAGGGACGGAGAGGTTGAGGTGGTGGTGGGGCTGAGGGGACTGTGGGGCTGAGGGGACTGTGGGGCAGAGGGGACGGTGGGGCTGGAGGGGTGTGGGGGAGCAGAGGGGGAGCTGTGGGGCTGAGGGGTGAGGGTGAGCTGATGGGGATGGTGGGGGCTGAGGGGACAGGGAAGTGACACAGGCTGATGGGGGAGGGGTGTAAGGGGGGTCTAAGGGGACTGAGTGGGGTCAGAATGGACTGTGGGGGTCTGAAGGAACTGGGGGGACTGTGGGTTTGCTGAGGGGATGGCAGGGCTGAGGGGATGGAGGGAGCCAGCAGGGAGCACAGAGGGGTCCAGGACTGTGGCTCTGCCATGCCTTGGAACCAATTCCAGAGCCTCCACTTTTGCCACAGCTGCCCTGAATGTCCTTGAGAAGATCCAGAGAAGTGACAAGAGCCATCAGGGAGAAGCTGAAGGGCACCAGCAACAGCAGCAAACGGGGAGCTGCCGCTGCTGCCACCCGAGAGCCTGGGTGAGGCCACAGGGCCGGTGAGGCAGGCTGGGCTGAGGGTGGCGCGGGCTTTGGCCGTGGACACTGCCCGTGCTGGGGCTGCTCAGCGCAGCTGCCCCGGCTGGCCCAGGGACTGTCTGTCCTTGGGCAAGGCAGCTGTGCCGTGCCGTGCCGTGCCGTGCCGTGCCGTGCCGCGGTGCCCCGGGCTGCCGGGGGCTGCAGGACAGTCCCGCCGGGGCTGCGCTCTCAGCAGCCTGGCCCGCTCGGCCTGCAGCTTTTTCTTTCTCACCCTGCTGGGGAGGCTCTGAGATTTTCTCTTCCCTGACACAAGTGCAGGTGCTGCCGAGGGAAATGTCCTAATACTGACTCAGTGTTCCCTTTGCTTCCCAGATGTCCCATCTGCTGTCCCTGTCCAGGAGGGCTGCACTGCATGGGAAGAAGAGACTGAGGGAGCGCCTGTGACCATCGGGCTGCTGGAATCCCTCCTGACATAGTTTTATTTATAGATTTTTTTTTTGTTTTTTTTTAATAATTAAAATCCTACAATTTTTTCCTTCATTTTTTTTTATATTTATATATGTGTACATTTTTAGAGGTTCTTTGGTTTTATTATTTTTTTTTTTGGATTTTTTTTCTTGTTCATTTTGAGCTTTTTTTAGAAAAGGTTCCTCTGTATCTTTTTATAGGTAATCATGTTATAGGTAATACACTGGATATTTAGACTATTTTTTTGGTAGATTGTATGTTTGTATATTTTTTGGTATATTTCTATTTCTATGTTATTTATGTTAGGTTTTAATTTCTATTTCTGTGGGTGGGGGTTTTGGGCAGTAAAGTTTTAGTAATATGTAATATAATCAAACTGTTACATGTAATATATATCTATGTGTATAGTAATTTATTTTGCTTGAGGGTTACAATAAATTCGTTTTTTTACACTTGAAGTTGCTATTTGAATATTTTTTGATTGTGTGGTTTTAGAAATTTGTAATAAATTTAAATCTTTAACTTATCAGTTGATATTTGTGTATTTTATCAGTAGTGCAAGTGTAACAATCTTCAATAAATTAAATTTTTATCTGAAATAAGCAGGTGTACGTTGTGTCCTTTCCAAAGCAATGAGCAGATGGAAACAAGATGGTGCTGGAGGATTTTGGCCGTGAGTAGGAAATTCTCCAGCCATGCCCAGCAGCTCCCCAGTCTCAGTCAGGCTGGGCAATGAAACCACAGATTTGGGATGGCAGCAGAGCCACACGCTGGGGAATAACTCGCTGCAAAGGCCAGCTGAGCAAACGGGACTCCACTGAGCGGAGAGCTCCAAGCAGGAGCCACCCGGGGAGGAGAAATCCCCAGCCCATCCCACCGGGAGTTCTTTAGGAAGCGCTCCAGGTGTCCCTCTGAACGTCATCCTGGAGACCAAAACCAGGCAGGGATCCTGGGACAGCTCCACTGACTCTGGCAGCACTTGGGCAAAGGATGTGGAGCGAGGGGGAGGTGACAGTGAGTGTCACTGCTGCAGGGTAGGGATGAGGGAAGGGCCATTGACACAAGGGCTGAAATGGGGCAAAATGCAGAGAGACGGTGGAGAAATGGGAAGCAGCAAGTTCTCAAACCTACTACAATAATGGAAGCCCTTTTTGTGAAGTTCCCTGAAGGAACTCTCAGGGGAGTTGATGCTGTGGTCAGCAGTGGCAGAAGGGAAAAATGCAGTAACACTAGGAGATGGTCTATAAGCCCCACAGGCAGTGGCTTAGAGAAAGATCCGTTATATATTTTATAGATTCTATTTACTGTATAATAAAATATATCTATTATTATAGATGATACATTAAAGACCTAATAAGCTAGTATGTATTTTTGATATATTTTGATAAATACTTTGATTTAATATATATTTGAACATTCTTCCAACTTGGGAGAGTGAAGATGTACTGCTGTCCAAAACCTTCTGCCCACACAGCAGGCAGCCCACAGGTGTGTGCAAACCCACACACTGTCCTTGCTCTTCTCAGCACCTGGGCTGCTCTTGGCACAGAATTCGGATGAATTTACCTCCACAGACCTACAAATGGCGAGTCCAGCTTGTCACGAACACGGGTGTGGCAAGGCACAACGCAGAGCTCTCCCATCAGTTGCATTATTACATGTGCTTTCATTCCTGCTGGGGACTGAGGAACTCTAAAAAGCACCAAGGATACCAAAAAGAGGTGCAAAGAGTTGGCATCGTGCTATTGCTATTATCTGCATGGAAGAAAATGCACTGCGTTTTTTAGATCGTAACTTTGCAAAAACTAGCAAAGCTGCTCAGCATCAGTAGGCCAATTGGAAATGGTTTGACTGACTCCGTTTAACTGGAGTGTTAATTGTGCACTCCGGCCTTGGTTAAAACCACCCGCCCTGACCTGCAGACAAAAGCACCAGCAGCACCACCAGCAGAAGCTACGTCGGTCACTTTTCTACCAAAGCTGTGTTTGGATTTGCGAGAGCAAAGGAAAACATGCCAGACACTGTGGATTAACACTGAGACTCTGAGAAATCGGAGTTGCAAAACAAAGGGCCGCAGCTTCTCTGGGACACTCCTTGCGCTCCCAGGCAGGTGGGCTGCCCTGGCTGCCCAGGACCCTGCGCACCACGGGCTCTGCAGAGCTGCCCAGCAGGGAGGCAGCTTCGGGCACCTCAGCCCCCGGGCACCAGTGCCCTTCTTGCTCTGGACGGCTGCCTGTGGGCAAATGCAGGCTGGTGGCCTCCTGCTCTTGGCCCTGGCCCGACCTTGCCGCGCTAATGCCGTTCCCTGTGTGAAACGTGCTGAAGAGGGACTTGTTTGTTTCCAGCTCTCCGGGGCATTAATTTGCGCCACTAAACACTGAAGGAAAAGGCCTCCACAGCAGGCCCTTGTGTCAGGGACCGAAGATGTGTCTAAGGCCCTGACATATTTGGTCTGGTGGTGGGCACATCCTCAGTAAGATACCACAGGAGAAGATCTTATTGTTAGTTGGTAGGATTTTACCCTTCAGAAATGTAACTACGTATCGCTTACCTAGTGGGATTCATCCTGCAAGAGTGGAACAATACGCAGTAAGCCATTGCTGGCATGGAGGTTGTTACCATGGGCCTTGGCCCTGCATGAGATGATGTTGAAACTGGGCACTCCTGAGGAGGAGATACAAGGTGTGGTCCTGGGCTGGAGGCATGGACGCCATGATGCACACCATTTTCATCCAGGGGACCACCTGAAGGAGCACTGCCTTCCTGCTCCTCCAGCTCAGAAGACATGCTTCATCTCCTCCTCCTGCTCGATGGCTTCTTCAGAATCCATGGGTCAGTATGTATTTATTGCTAATGCATCTAATAAAATTAATTCGTTTTGCAATTCTGAGTGCGTTGTGAGTTTTTTGTGCATGGGCATCCTCACAAACCTGTAAAAGCCCTGAACCCAGGATGACCTCTAGAGGAACCACATGATATATGCATCTGCTCATTAACCAAGTGTTATTAGCATTATGATCTATGTATCTACTCACTGCTGAAACAGGTATTTACCTTCCCACATTCACAATCCAGACAAGGCCACATCTGGCCTTGTATGGGGCTGAAGGATCCAAAACAACTCCCTTGGTCCCCCCTTGAGCCCTGGGCAGGCTCAAGGGCAGAGAGCCAAGAGGAGAGTGAAGTCAGATGTCCCCGCACCAGAAGTTCTGTCAGATTGGTCGTTCAGCACCATCAAAGCCGGGCTGCTCTCACAGTGCACTCGGAAGCCTCGTGGCCAGCAAAGGTGGAGTCACCACAGCATTTCCCAGGTACAGCCGTGTCTCTCCAGGGCTTTGCTGGGACAGCTTCCCCCAGCTGATTTGCAGATCTGGATGAAGGGGAAAGCTTTCAGGTATCTGGTGATGTCTTCCTTCATCACTAGAGGCAACCTGACGTAGCAATCATGAGGTGCATTGCTCAGCTAATCCAGTTCTTTTTTTTTTCACTCGTGCATTACACTCAATTAAACTTACTCCTTCAGCTGGTGTCTGCATCTGTGTCTCCCACCCACCATCAAATCAAAAACACTGCCAGTTGAGAACAAGACCTGAAAGTCTTCCTATCCTTTTTTTGAAAGAGGAGAAAATCGCTGATCTGCACAAAAAGAAACAACCCTTCTCACACCCCCCTCCTGGGGTTCCCTGCAGCATGACCCAGGCAGGGGCCTGTCTGAAATCTCCCCTGCTGAATCTCTGCCAGCCCATCTCTGGGAGAACACTCCCGATGGCCACGTCCTTGAATGGAATTTCCACTTTCCAACTTCCTTTCCTGCAGGCAGGTGAGAAAAGTATCCACTCCCAGCACCTTGCTCCTACACAAACCAAATCTTTTCAGCAACAACAACCCTGAAATATCAACCTCCTTCCTTAACCTGGACACTGGGAGTTTACATGAAGATGCCTTTTGCCCAAGCATATCCACAGAGGAGCTTGAGGATGGAGCAGTTTGAAACGCAACTCCTTCAGAGTTTAAACCTCCCTTGATCAAATAATGCACACAAACCCACCCCAAAGGGAAAGCAGGGCAGAAAGAGAAGCTCCTCTGCCACAACAGCACACTCTGGGCTTCCTTCTGTTCCAGCTGGAGAGTGAAGGCCATGGGATACTCCTGAGTTTGGGAAGGAACCCTGGCACATGGCCTGATTTTGGAGGGCAGCAGAGGGAAGTTCCCCAAAGAGAAGGGAAATATTCTCTGGAAGCAAAAGATTATGGCAATATTTCTGCAGGGAAAAGGAAAAAAAAAAATGAAGCATTTAAAGAAGTTCCCAGATGAGAAAGTTTCCCATGACACAACAACCCCTCAGTCTCCTAGGTCTCTCAGGAAGCTCACGAATGAACCTGCAAGGCTTTCATACGCATCACTGGTGTCCATCCCCAGAGAACAAACAGCTGCCCAACAAGACTTCAAGTGACCACAGGACAAACCTTCCCTCTTCACACTAACTCTAACGAGTCTCTTTCCATTGCAAGATCTCATTTGTCAGTTTTCATTGACAAGACTTGGCTGCAAAAGGTGTTTTGCATTGTAACTCTCCTCAAATTGGGGGGCAGGGGGGAACAAGAGACAAAATTCTTACTGAGGAAAGAAAAAGGCAAAGCCTTTTAAGAAGACATAAGTGTGAGTCTACTCCATTTAGTGTAGGCCATTCATTCCTTGGGTAAATCAACATCCACCCGTGGGGCAGCAGCATGTTAGCTTTGATGACAATGCTGACAAAATTGCTGCTCCTTCTGGCTGCTGTTGCTGACCTGAAAGAATGACAAATGTGCAAAATCTGCCAAAGACGGGCAGGGAGAGTGAGAAAGGACCTGCAGGTTGGCTGGAAAACAGGCCAAAACAATGTCTTTGACTCTCGCTTCTTCATCATTTCCCATTGTCCCGTTTCACCTGTCTGCTTTGAAATGGGGAACTCTGTTAGCAGCTCCAACCAAAATACTGAAGCTACCCACACTAACATCCTCTTCCTCACCTCAGCTATGCAAAACACAGAGTGATTTTGCTTTCACGAGAAAAAAAACAAGAGTTTCCATGGGATGATTCAATTTGGAGCCATCTCTGAAACCCTCGCACTTGCCTTGATGCTTTGGGGCTGTGCTGCAAAGCTGAGCAAGAAGGAAGAGTTCCCCTGCAGCAAGGAAGGGTTTGCACCTTGGCCCGCCCCGCCGTGCCCGGCCAGCGCCCCGGGAGCTCCACGCCCGCGCTGTGCCCGCGCTGTGCCCGCGCTGTGCCTCTCTCTGGCTCGTGTCGCTCGTCCCCGCCAAGTCCTGCCCGCGCCGGGGCCGTTGCGCTGAGGCGTTGCTGCCACAGTCTGCGAGCGGCGCTGGGACATGGAGGAGTCCCCTCTGCCCCCCGGGCTCAGCCCCCGCACCTTCCCCGCCAAGCTGTGGCACCTAGTGAACAGCCCCCGCGTCCGCTCCGTGCGCTGGGACAGCCTGGCCCGGGGGCTGCTCATCGACCGCTCGCTCTTCGAGCGGGAGCTGCTCAGCCCGGCCGGCGCCCAGGGGCCTGCCCCGCACACCTTCCGAGCCACGCGCTTCGATAGCTTCGTCCGCCAGCTGTACCGCTACGGCTTTCGGAAGGTGCCGGGCTGGCTTGGCGCGGCCGTGCCGGGCGATGCCGGCGCCTGGCTCCACTACAGCAACCCCAGGTTTCGCCGGGACCGCCCCCAGCTCCTGCTGCGCGTCGAGCGCCGCAGCGCCATCAGGAAGCGGCGGCGACGAGCGGCTGCCGGGCCGGGCGGCTTCAGGCGCCCTCCGTGCAGCTTCCACCTGCTGCACAGGGAGCGGCCGCTGCCGGCCGGCCCCGCCGGGCATCTCCCCAGCGCCGGTGAGAGCACGGGGCTGGGAGCTGCGGGCTTTGGCCGAGGGTGGCGCGGGCTTTGGCCGTGGGCGCTGCCCGTGCTGGGGCTGTTCAGCGCAGCTGCCCCGGCCGGCCCAGGGGCTGTCTGTCCTTGGGCAAGTCAGCTGTGCCGTGCCGTGCCGTGCCGTGCCGTGCCGTGCCGTGCCGTGCCGTGCCGTGCCGTGCCGTGCCCCCCGGGCTGCCGGGGGCTGCGGGACAGTCCCGCCGGGGCTGCGCTCTCAGCAGCCTGGCCCGCTCGACCTGCAGCTGGCCCAGCCCCGCGCCGTGGCTGCCGCTGCTCCTTGCCCGGCCACGGGCACGCTTGGCGAGCTCTCCGTGAGTGCGTGTGAGTGCCGAGGGCTCGGTGGTGCTCAGGGCCAGCTGGAGGGAGTCTCGTGTCCCTTTGGAGCTGAGGGGAAAACCCCTGGCAGTTGGGGTTCTGGCAGTTGGGGATCTGGCAGCTGCCTCCTGCCAAGGAATTGCACAGGGACAGTTTTCCCAGACGGTTGAACGAACAGGGGAGAGCTAAATAGACCAGGGATTGGTTGTTTGAAACCCACAGAATATATTTGGTTGTTGTTCTTGCTCACCCTTCTTGGAAGGATCTTAGCTTTTCTTCCTGATGGAAGTACAGTTGCTGCCAAAGGAAACACAGCCGCGCAGCAATACTGACCCAGTGTTCCCTTTGCTTTCTTCCTTCCTCTTTTCCTGCTGCACAGCTGCCTCGTGGCAGCATCTCAGTGCTGCCTCGCCTGAGAGTTCCGAGCTGCCTCCAGGCCCTTCCAGGACAAGTCCAGCAGCAACAGCCTCCAGCTCCCCATGGCATGGACGTGAGGAAGAGGAATTACCAATATGGCATCCTGACGTGGTTCTGCGGAAACTGAGGGAGATCAGGAGAGCCGTGTCTGAAAGGGATCAGGTAACTCCACTGGATGTGCACTGGACGTCAGTCCATTGGAGCTTTGAATGTTGTTGAGCTGACAGCTTTGAATGTTGTTGCATGGCTGACAAGGAGAGGTTTCTTGAATGGAATTAATTTAATTAACATTTAGTTATTTAATTATTCTTGGTGAAGCAAAATTTCTAAAAGAAGAGGGAATGAAAAAGTCACCCCCCTTTAGTGAACATGTAGGGTGTGAGCCTGCATTTGCCAAGTTTGGGTGCTCCTTTACCTGGGAAGAATCCCTAGTGCAAGGGCATCGTTCATGGTGATGATTTTTAGGTTCTAAGAGACTTTGTTTGATGTAAAATAACATCAAAACATCCAAACAGACGAGTGTTTGGAGAATTGCCACTGGAGGCAAAGTCTCCCAAGCAGGGAGGGGCATGCGAGAGGAGCCTGTGTTACAGCACCAGCTGTGGGCTGTGCCTCCTTTTGGCTGGAAGGCCAAGGCAGAGCCAGGGCTGGGCTGCAGCTGCTGCTGCTGTGTGAGCCCTGCCGTGCGTGTAGGCGCTGCCAGAGCCCTGTGAGGGGATGTGCTGCAGCTGCAGTTTTCTTGTGCTCTCAGCAGCCTCTAGTCAAGTGTGTATCTGGGAAATCCTCAGCTGGGCAAACTGGCCAGTCTTGCTCTCTGGGTTCCGGAGCTCAGGCACCTTCCTCTTGGGCATTTCTGTGCAAAGAGATGTGTGTTCCCATCCAGTGGCGGCAAAGCTGCAGCCTGGATGAGGCTGTTGTGCTCAGGGCAGTGGAGGGAGGAGCACATCCCTGTGCCAGGAGCTGGCAGGACTCGTTCCTTAGTGCCCATGTCATGTGTTCAGTGTCAGCCCCACGTTCAACCTGGTCAGCTTTGGCAGCTTTTGGATGTGTTTTGAGAAGTCAATCTTCTCCACTGTTGAAGGCATTTGGTAGCCAGACTTCCTGTGTGGGAAGAAGGGATGAAGTGTGAGAGCCATGGAGTCGTTGAACCAGGTGTTTTGTGTAATAGGCGAGAACGATTTATTTCTTTCTCTTTTTCCTTCAAGGAGAGCACTGGTGTCACCCCAGAGTCTTCAGGAGGAGAGCCTGAGAACCAGGATCCAGCAGAGAGAGCTTTGCCTGGCACCGTGAGCCATGGGAACAGTTCTCTGGAGCCCGAGGAGCTTGGTAAGGAGAGAGCCCAGCTTGGTTTGGAGAGGTCTGAGATGGCTGCTGTGAGCCTGCCTCTGGCAGGAAGGGAGATCAGAAGAGTTGAGTTCTTGTCTGCAGGCTTGGTGCTTCCTGGTGCCTTGAGCTCAAACAGGGCACTGGCACAGCCTCCCGCTGGAGCCCTGCCCTGCACGCTTCTCTGGCGGCACTGACCCTGAGTCCTGGGGTGTGGCAAGAGAGCAGTGAATAAAGCTGACCTTCTGGCACTTGTGTCACCAACCCTGATGTCCCAGTTTCAGCTTCAGCCATTTCAGTAAGGACTGAGGGCTCTCTGTCAGCACAGAGAAAGAACAAGGCTGGCTTCTTTGTGTGAGGTAGAAATGTGTGTGTTTCAAGCTCTCCTTGGTGCTGTTTGCACTGTGAGTGCTGACCCTTTATTGGGATACCTCAATACTTTACACAGAGTGGAAAACTTGGAAGAATCCCTGTTCTTTAAAGAGCAGGCTTCTAATTCCCGCGTGACAGTCTGCCTTTCAGGCCGTATTTAAGAGTCCCTGATAGAAGTACAATTGCTGCTAAAGGGAAATGTGCACAAGAGCCAATATTGACTTAGTGTTCCCTTTGCTTCCCAGACACTCATGTCCTATCCACCTCTCCGGGAGGGCTGCCCTGTGTGGAAGGAAGAGACAGAGACAGAGCCTGTGAACATCAGGAAGGTGTAATGTCTCTGTCTGTAATTACAGCTATAGATGTAGATAATTTCTATTTATATGTTTTCATAGTAGTAATTGTAGATTTGTATAGATAAATTTTGATACGTAGTTGTAGATGTATATAGTTTCTGGTTTATATATGTAGGCATAGAAGTGCATAGTTTCATTTATACATGTGTAGATACATTTTTATATATATAGTTCTAGTTATTAATGGGTATAGTTATATTTATAATTCAGGGGTATATGGAGGTTTAGGTACATAGATTGCTAT
Organism: Entomyzon cyanotis; assembly: GCA_024500445.1. Lineage (NCBI taxonomy): Eukaryota > Metazoa > Chordata > Aves > Passeriformes > Meliphagidae > Entomyzon > Entomyzon cyanotis. Next base: position 94,099 of record JAKEPQ010000008.1, on the reverse strand, counting down.
TTGTATAAATACAGGCTGCTCTTTAACCTCTTTTCTTTCTTTGCTTCCTCTCTCACCCCTTGCTTTGCCCCCTGTGCCCCCTCTGTCCCCTCTTCCCGTGCTGGGTCCGAGCTGGCAGCCGGGCCGGGCGGAGCAGCAGTTGGAGCCCCAGGTGTCCCTGCAGCGGTGGGAGCAGCTGGTGTCCCCCGAGGAGCTGCTGAAGGACGGTGAGACTGAGGGGCTGAGGAGGCTGAGGAGAGGTGACACTGAAGGGATGGAAATGTTGAGGTCGTGGTGGGGCTGAGGGGATGGTGGGGCTGAGGGGTGTGGGAGAGCAGAGGGGATGGTGGGGATGGAGGGAACTGGGAGAGCAGGGGGGAGCTGTGGGGCTGAGGTGTGTGGAGGAGCTGATGGGGATGGTGGGGACTGAGGGGACAGGGAAATGATACAGTCTGAACTGGGGGAGGGGGTGTAAGGGGGGGTGGGTCTAAAGGGACTGAGTGGGGTGAGAGGACTGTGGGGGTCTGAAGGGCCTGGGAGGCTGCAGGTTTGCTGAGGGGATGGCAGGGCTGAGGGGATGGAGGGAGCCAGCAGGGAGCACAGAGGGGTCCAGGACTGTGGCTCTGCCATGCCTTGGAACCAATTCCAGAGCCTCCACTTTTGCCACAGCTTCCCTGAAGTCCTCCAGAAGATCCAGGGAGTGACGAGAGCCATCAGGGAGAAGCTGAAGGGCACCAGCAACAGCAGCAAACGGGGAGCTGCCGCTGCTGCCACCCGAGAGCCTGGGTGAGGCCACAGGGCCGGTGAGGCAGGCTGGGCTGAGGGTGGCGCGGGCTTTGGCCGTGGGCACTGCCCGTGCTGGGGCTGCTCAGCGCAGCTGCCCCGGCTGGCCCAGGGGCTGTCTGTCCTTGGGCAAGGCAGCTGTGCCGTGCCGTGCCGTGCCGTGCCGTGCTGTGCCCCCCGGGCTGCCGGGGGCTGCGGGACAGTCCCGCCGGGGCTGCGCTCACAGCAGCCTGGCCCACTCGGCCTGCAGCTTTTTCTTTCTCACCCTGCTGGGGAGGCTCTGAGATTTTCTCTTCCCTGACACAAGTGCAGGTGCTGCCCAGGGAAACATCCCAATACTGACTCAGCGTTCCCTTTGCTTCCCAGACGTTCCATCTGCTGTTCCAGTCCAGGAGGGCTGCGCTGCATGGGAAGAAGAGACTGAGGGAGAACCAGTGAAGATGGGGCTTCTGAAATCCCTCCACATATATTTATAGATTGTTATATAATCATGTATAAATACATGGATATGCTTAGATATGGTAGATTGATGTTTGTATAGGTATCCCTTTATTTCTATTTCTATGGGGCCTAGGGTTATTTATGTCAGGTTTTAATATTTATGTTTCTTGTGCGTAAAGTTTTAATAATATAATATAATCATTAATGTAATATATATCTATTATGTGGCAAATAAATTCGTTTTGTTACACTGAAGTTGCTATTTGAATATTTTTTGATTGTGTGGTTTTAGAAATCTGTAATAAATTTAAATCTTTAACTTATCTTGATATTTGTGTATTTATGTATCAAGTGTAACAATCTTCAATAAATTAAATTTTTTATCTGAAATAAGCATTACGTTGTGTTTTTCCAGAAGCAATGAGCAGATGTAAACACGACGGTGCTGCAGGATTTTGGCAGTGAGTGAAGGGGACGGGGAAATTCTCCAGCCATGCCCAGCAGCTCCCCCAGTCTCAGTCAGGCTGGGCAGTGAAACCGCAGATTTGGGATGGCAGCAGAGCCACACGCTGGGGAATAACTCACTGCAAAGGCCAGCTGAGCAAACGGGACTCCACTGAGCGGAGAGCTCCAAGCAGGAGCCACCCGGGGAGGAGAAATCCCCAGCCCATCCCACCGGGAGTTCTTTAGGAAGCGCTCCAGGTGTCCCTCTGAACGTCATCCTGGAGACCAAAACCAGGCAGGGATCCTGGGACAGCTCCACTGACTCTGGCAGCACTTGGGCAAAGGATGTGGAGCGAGGGGGAGGTGACAGTGAGTGTCACTGCTGCAGGGTAGGGATGAGGGAAGGGCCATTGACACAAGGGGCTGAAATGGGGCAAAATGCAGAGAGACGGTGGAGAAATGGGAAGCAGCAAGTTCTCAAACCTACTACAATAATGGAAGCCCTTTTTGTGAAGTTCCCTGAAGGAACTCTCAGGGGAGTTGATGCTGTGGTCAGCAGTGGCAGAAGGGAAAAATGCAGTAACACTAGGAGATGGTCTATAAGCCCCACAGGCAGTGGCTTAGAGAAAGATCCGTTATATATTTTATAGATTCTATTTACTGTATAATAAAATATATCTATTATTATAGATGATACATTAAAGACCTAATAAGCTAGTATGTATTTTTGATATATTTTGATAAATACTTTGATTTAATATATATTTGAACATTCTTCCAACTTGGGAGAGTGAAGATGTACTGCTGTCCAAAACCTTCTGCCCACACAGCAGGCAGCCCACAGGTGTGTGCAAACCCACACACTGTCCTTGCTCTTCTCAGCACCTGGGCTGCTCTTGGCACAGAATTCGGATGAATTTACCTCCACAGACCTACAAATGGCGAGTCCAGCTTGTCACGAACACGGGTGTGGCAAGGCACAACGCAGAGCTCTCCCATCAGTTGCATTATTACATGTGCTTTCATTCCTGCTGGGGACTGAGGAACTCTAAAAAGCACCAAGGATACCAAAAAGAGGTGCAAAGAGTTGGCATCGTGCTATTGCTATTATCTGCATGGAAGAAAATGCACTGCGTTTTTTAGATCGTAACTTTGCAAAAACTAGGAAAGCTGCTCAGCATCAGTAGGCCAATTGGAAATGGTTTGACTGACTCCGTTTAACTGGAGTGTTAATTGTGCACTCCGGCCTTGGTTAAAACCACCCGCCCTGACCTGCAGACAAAAGCACCAGCAGCACCACCAGCAGAAGCTACGTCGGTCACTTTTCTACCAAAGCTGTGTTTGGATTTGCGAGAGCAAAGGAAAACATGCCAGACACTGTGGATTAACACTGAGACTCTGAGAAATCGGAGTTGCAAAACAAAGGGCCGCAGCTTCTCTGGGACACTCCTTGCGCTCCCAGGCAGGTGGGCTGCCCTGGCTGCCCAGGACCCTGCACACCACGGGCTCTGCAGAGCTGCCCAGCAGGGAGGCAGCTTCGGGCACCTCAGCCCCCGGGCACCAGTGCCCTTCTTGCTCTGGACGGCTGCCTGTGGGCAAATGCAGGCTGGTGGCCTCCTGCTCTTGGCCCTGGCCCGACCTTGCCGCGCTAATGCCGTTCCCTGTGTGAAACGTGCTGAAGAGGGACTTGTTTGTTTCCAGCTCTCCGGGGCATTAATTTGCGCCACTAAACACTGAAGGAAAAGGCCTCCACAGCAGGCCCTTGTGTCAGGGACCGAAGATGTGTCTAAGGCCCTGACATATTTGGTCTGGTGGTGGGCACATCCTCAGTAAGATACCACAGGAGAAGATCTTATTGTTAGTTGGTAGGATTTTACCCTTCAGAAATGTAACTACGTATCGCTTACCTAGTGGGATTCATCCTGCAAGAGTGGAACAATACGCAGTAAGCCATTGCTGGCATGGAGGTTGTTACCATGGGCCTTGGCCCTGCATGAGATGATGTTGAAACTGGGCACTCCTGAGGAGGAGATACAAGGTGTGGTCCTGGGCTGGAGGCATGGACGCCATGATGCACACCATTTTCATCCAAGGGACCACCTGAAGGAGCACTGCCTTCCTGCTCCTCCAGCTCAGAAGACATGCTTCATCTCCTCCTCCTGCTCGATGGCTTCTTCAGAATCCATGGGTCAGTATGTATTTATTGCTAATGCATCTAATAAAATTAATTCGTTTTGCAATTCTGAGTGCGTTGTGAGTTTTTTTGTGCATGGGCATCCTCACAAACCTGTAAAAGCCCTGAGCCCAGGATGACCTCTAGAGGAACCACATGATATATGCATCTGCTCATTAACCAAGTGTTATTAGCATTATGATCTATGTATCTACTCACTGCTGAAACAGGTATTTACCTTCCCACATTCACAATCCAGACAAGGCCACATCTGGCCTTGTATGGGGCTGAAGGATCCAAAACAACTCCCTTGGTCCCCCCTTGAGCCCTGGGCAGGCTCAAGGGCAGAGAACCAAGAGGAGAGTGAAGTCAGATGTCCCCGCACCAGAAGTTCTGTCAGATTGGTCGTTCAGCACCATCAAAGCCGGGCTGCTCTCACAGTGCACTCGGAAGCCTCGTGGCCAGCAAAGGTGGAGTCACCACAGCATTTCCCAGGTACAGCCGTGTCTCTCCAGGGCTTTGCTGGGACAGCTTCCCCCAGCTGATTTGCAGATCTGGATGAAGGGGAAAGGATTCAGGTATCTGGTGATGTCTTCCTTCATCACTAGAGGCAACCTGACGTAGCAATCATGAGGTGCATTGCTCAGCTAATCCAGTTCTTTTTTTTTTTTCACTTCTGCATTACACTAAATTACACTTATTCCTTCAGCTGGTGTCTGCATCTGTATCTCCCACCCACCATCAAATCAAAACCACTGCCAGTTGAGAACAAGACCTGAAAGTCTTCCTATCCTTTTTTTGAAAGAGGAGAAAATCGCTGATCTGCACAAAAAGAAACAACCCTTCTCACACCCCCCTCCTGGGGTTCCCTGCAGCATGACCCAGGCAGGGGCCTGTCTGAAATCTCCCCTGCTGAATCTCTGCCAGCCCATCTCTGGGAGAACACTCCCGATGGCCACGTCCTTGAATGGGATTTCCACTTTCCAACTTCCTTTCCTGCAGGCAGGTGAGAAAAGTATCCACTCCCAGCACCTTGCTCCTACACAAACCAAATCTTTTCAGCAACAACAACCCTGAAATATCAACCTCCTTCCTTAACCTGGACACTGGGAGTTTACATGAAGATGCCTTTTGCCCAAGCATATCCACAGAGGAGCTCGAGGATGGAGCAGTTTGAAACGCAACTCCTTCAGAGTTTAAACCTCCCTTGATCAAATAATGCACACAAACCCACCCCAAAGGGAAAGCAGGGCAGAAAGAGAAGCTCCTCTGCCACAACAGCACACTCTGGGCTTCCTTCTGTTCCAGCTGGAGAGTGAAGGCCATGGGATACTCCTGAGTTTGGGAAGGAACCCTGGCACATGGCCTGATTTTGGAGGGCAGCAGAGGGAAGTTCCCCAAAGAGAAGGAAAATATTTTCTGGAAGCAAAAGATTATGGCAATATTTCTGCAGGGAAAAGGAAAAAAAAATTGAAGCATTTAAAGAAGTTCCCAGATGAGAAAGTTTCCCATGACACAACAACCCCTCAGTCTCCTAGGTCTCTCAGGAAGCTCACGAATGAACCTGCAAGGCTTTCATACGCATCACTGGTGTCCATCCCCAGAGAACAAACAGCTGCCCAACAAGACTTCAAGTGACCACAGGACAAACCTTCCCTCTTCACACTAACTCTAACGAGTCTCTTTCCATTGCAAGATCTCATTTGTCAGTTTTCATTGACAAGACTTGGCTGCAAAAGGTGTTTTGCATTGTAACTCTCCTCAAATTGGGGGGCAGGGGGGAACAAGAGACAAAATTCTTACTGAGGAAAGAAAAAGGCAAAGCCTTTTAAGAAGACATAAGTGTGAGTCTACTCCAACTGTTGGCCATTCATTCCTTGGGTAAATCAACATCCACCCGTGGGGCAGCAGCATTTTAGCTTTGATGACAATGCTGACAAAATTGCTGCTCCTTCTGGCTGCTGTTGCTGACCTGAAAGAATGACAAATGTGCAAAATCTGCCAAAGACGGGCAGGGAGAGTGAGAAAGGACCTGCAGGTTGGCTGGAAAACAGGCCAAAACAATGTCTTTGACTCTCGCTTCTTCATAATTTCCCATTGTCCCGTTTCACCTGTCTGCTTTGAAATGGGGAACTCTGTTAGCAGCTCCAACCAAAATACTGAAGCTACCCACACTAACATCCTCTTCCTCACCTCAGCTATGCAAAACACAGAGTGATTTTGCTTTCACGAGAAAAAAACAAGAGTTTCCATGGGATGATTCAATTTGGAGCCATCTCTGAAACCCTCGCACTTGCCTTGATGCTTTGGGGCTGTGCTGCAAAGCTGAGCAAAAAGGAAGAGTTCCCCTGCAGCAAGGAAGGGTTTGCACCTTGGCCCGCCCCGCCGTGCCCGGCCAGCGCCCCGGGAGCTCCACGCCCGCGCTGTGCCCGCGCTGTGCCCGCGCTGTGCCTCTCTCTGGCTCGTGTCGCTCGTCCCCGCCAAGTCCTGCCCGCGCCGGGGCCGTTGCGCTGAGGCGTTGCTGCCACAGTCTGCGAGCGGCGCTGGGACATGGAGGAGTCCCCTCTGCCCCCCGGGCTCAGCCCCCGCACCTTCCCCGCCAAGCTGTGGCACCTAGTGAACAGCCCCCGCGTCCGCTCCGTGCGCTGGGACAGCCTGGCCCGGGGGCTGCTCATCGACCGCTCGCTCTTCGAGCGGGAGCTGCTCAGCCCGGCCGGCGCCCAGGGGCCTGCCCCGCACACCTTCCGAGCCACGCGCTTCGATAGCTTCGTCCGCCAGCTGTACCGCTACGGCTTTCGGAAGGTGCCGGGCTGGCTTGGCGCGGCCGTGCCGGGCGATGCCGGCGCCTGGCTCCACTACAGCAACCCCAGGTTTCGCCGGGACCGCCCCCAGCTCCTGCTGCGCGTCCAGCGCCGCAGCGCCATCAGGAAGCGGCGGCGACGAGCGGCTGCCGGGCCGGGCGGCTTCAGGCGCCCTCCGTGCAGCTTCCACCTGCTGCACAGGGAGCGGCCGCTGCCGGCCGGCCCCGCCGGGCATCTCCCCAGCGCCGGTGAGAGCACGGGGCTGGGAGCTGCGGGCTTTGGCCGAGGGTGGCGCGGGCTTTGGCCGTGGGCGCTGCCCGTGCTGGGGCTGCTCAGCGCAGCTGCCCCGGCCGGCCCAGGGGCTGTCTGTCCTTGGGCAAGGCAGCTGTGCCGTGCCGTGCCGTGCCGTGCCGTGCCGTGCCGTGCCGTGCCGTGCCGTGCCGTGCCGTGCCCCCGGGCTGCCGGGGGCTGTGGGACAGTCCCGCCGGGGCTGCGCTCTCAGCAGCCTGGCCCGCTCGGCCTGCAGCTGGCCCAGCCCCGCGCCGTGGCTGCCGCTGCTCCTTGCCCGGCCACGGGCACGCTTGGCGAGCTCTCCGTGAGTGCGTGTGAGTGCCGAGGGCTCGGTGGTGCTCAGGGCCAGCTGGAGGGAGCCTCGTGTCCCTTTGGAGCTGAGGGAAAACCCCTGGCAGTTGGGGTTCTGGCAGTTGGGGTTCTGGCAGCTGCCTCCTGCCAAGGAATTGCACAGGGACAGTTTTCCCAGACGGTTGAACGAACAGGGGAGAGCTAAATAGACCAGGGATTGGTTGTTTGAAACCCACAGAATATATTTGGTTGTTGTTCTTGCTCACCCTTCTTGGAAGGATCTTAGCTTTTCCCTGATGGAAGTACAGTTGCTGCCAAAGGAAACACAGCCGCGCAGCAATACTGACCCAGTGTTCCCTTTGCTTTCTTCCTTCCTCTTTTCCTGCTGCACAGCTGCCTCGTGGCAGCATCTCAGTGCTGCCTCGCCTGAGAGTTCCGAGCTGCCTCCAGGCCCTTCCAGGACAAGTCCAGCAGCAACAGCCTCCAGCTCCCCATGGCATGGACGTGAGGAAGAGGAATTACCAATATGGCATCCTGACGTGGTTCTGCGGAAACTGAGGGAGATCAGGAGAGCCGTGTCTGAAAGGGATCAGGTAACTCCACTGGATGTGCACTGGACGTCAGTCCATTGGAGCTTTGAATGTTGTTGAGCTGACAGCTTTGAATGTTGTTGCATGGCTGACAAGGAGAGGTTTCTTGAATGGAATTAATTTAATTAACATTTAGTTATTTAATTATTCTTGGTGAAGCAAAATTTCTAAAAGAAGAGGGAATGAAAAAGTCACCCCCCCTTTAGTGAACATGTAGGGTGTGAGCCTGTATTTGCCAAGTTTGGGTGCTCCTTTACCTGGGAAGAATCCCTAGTGCAAGGGCATCGTTCATGGTGATGATTTTTAGATTCTAAGAGACTTTGTTTGCTGTAAAATAACATCAAAACATCCAAACAGACGAGTGTTTGGAGAATTGCCCCTGGAGGCAAAGTCTCCCGAGCAGGGAGGGGCATGCTAGAGGAGCCTGTGTTACAGCACCAGCTGTGGGCTGTGCCTCCTTTTGGCTGGAAGGCCAAGGCAGAGCCAGGGCTGGGCTGCAGCTGCTGCTGCTGTGTGAGCCCTGCCGTGCGTGTAGGCGCTGCCAGAGCCCTGTGAGGGGATGTGCTGCAGCTGCAGCTTTCTTGTGCTCTCAGCAGCCTCCAGTCAAGTGTGTATCTGGGAAATCCTCAGCTGGGCAAACTGGCCAGTCTTGCTCTCTGGGTTCCGGAGCTCAGGCACCTTCCTCTTGGGCATCTCTGTGCAAAGAGATGTGTGTTCCCATCCAGTGGCGGCAAAGCTGCAGCCTGGATGAGGCTGTTGTGCTCAGGGCAGTGGAGGGAGGAGCACATCCCTGTGCCAGGATCTGGCAGGACTCGTTCCTTTAGTGCCCATGTCATGTGTTCAGTGTCAGCCCCACGTTCAACCTGGTCAGCTTTGGCAGCTTTTGGATGTGTTTTGAGAAGTCAATCTTCTCCACTGTTGAAGGCATTTGGTAGCCAGACTTCCTGTGTGGGAAGAAGGGATGAAGTGTGAGAGCCATGGAGTCGTTGAACCAGGTGTTTTGTGTAATAGGCGAGAACGATTTATTTCTTTCTCTTTTTCCTTCAAGGAGAGCACTGGTGTCACCCCAGAGTCTTCAGGAGGAGAGCCTGAGAACCAGGATCCAGCAGAGAGAGCTTTGCCTGGCACCGTGAGCCACGGGAACAGTTCTCTGGAGCCCGAGGAGCTTGGTAAGGAGAGAGCCCAGCTTGGTTTGGAGAGGTCTGAGATGGCTGCTGTGAGCCTGCCTCTGGCAGGAAGGGAGATCAGAGGAGTTGAGTCCTTGTCTGCAGGCTTGGTGCTTCCTGGTGCCTTGAGCTCAAACAGGGCACTGGCACAGCCTCCCCGCTGGAGCCCTGCCCTGCACGCTTCTCTGGCGGCACTGACCCTGAGTCCTGGGGTGTGGCAAGAGAGCAGTGAATAAAGCTGACCTTCTGGCACTTGTGTCACCAACCCTGATGTCCCAGTTTCAGCTTCAGCCATTTCAGTAAGGACTGAGGGCTCTCTGTCAGCACAGAGAAAGAACAAGGCTGGGTTCTTTGTGTGAGGTAGAAATGTGTGTGTTTCAAGCTCTCCTTGGTGCTGTTTGCACTGTGAGTGCTGACCCTTTATTGGGATACCTCAATACTTTACACAGAGTGGAAAACTTGGAAGAATCCCTGTTCTTTAAAGAGCAGGCTTCTAATTCCCACGTGACAGTCTGCCTTTCAGGCCGTATTTAAGAGTCCCTGATAGAAGTACAATTGCTGCTAAAGGGAAATGTGCACAAGAGCCAATATTGACTTAGTGTTCCCTTTGCTTCCCAGACACTCATGTCCTATCCACCTCTCCGGGAGGGCTGCCCTAGTGTGGAAGGAAGAGACAGAGACAGAGCCTGTGAACATCAGGAAGGTGTAATGTCTCTGTCTGTAATTACAGCTATAGATGTAGATAATTTCTATTTATATGTTTTCATAGTAGTAATTGTAGATTTGTATAGATAAATTTTGATACGTAGTTGTAGATGTATATAGTTTCTGGTTTATATATGTAGGCATAGAAGTGCATAGTTTCATTTATACATGTGTAGATACATTTTTATATATATAGTTCTAGTTATTAATGGGTATAGTTATATTTATAATTCAGGGGTATATGGAGGTTTAGGTACATAGATTGCTATTTGTATAAATATAGGCTGCTCTTTAACCTCTTTTCTTTCTTTGCTTCCTCTCTCACCCCTTGCTTTGCCCCCTGTGCCCCCTCTGTCCCCTCTTCCCGTGCTGGGTCCGAGCTGGCAGCCGGGCCGGGCGGAGCAGCAGTTGGAGCCCCAGGTGTCCCTAGAGCGGTGGGAGCAGCTGGTGTCCCCCGAGGAGCTGCTGAAGGACGGTGAGACTGAGGGGCTGAGGAGGCTGAGGAGAGGTGACACTGAAGGGATGGAAATGTTGAGGTCGTGGTGGGGCTGAGGGGATGGTGGGGCTGAGGGGTGTGGGAGAGCAGAGGGGATGGTGGGGATGGAGGAACTGGGAGGAGGGGGGAGCTGTGGGGTCAGGGTGGAGGAGCTGATGGGGATGGTGGGGACTGAGGGGACAGGGAAGTGATACAGGCTGAATGGGGGAGGGGTGTAAGGGTGGTCTAAAGGGACTCGAGTGGGGTGAGAATGGACTGTGGGGGTCTGAAGGGACTGGGGGGCTGTGGGTTTGCTGAGGGGATGGCAGGGCTGAGGGGATGGAGGGAGCCAGCAGGGAGCACAGAGGGGTCCAGGACTGTGGCTCTGCCAGGCCTTGGAACCAATTCCAGAGCCTCCACTTTTTCCACAGCTTCCCTGAAAGTCCTCCAGAAGATCCAGGGAAGTGACAAGAGCCATCAGGGAGAAGCTGAAGGGCACCAGCAAGAGCAGTAAACGGGGAGCTGCCGCTGCTGCCACCCGAGAGCCTGGGTGAGGCCACAGGGCCGGTGAGGCAGGCTGGGGCTGAGGGTGGGGTTGTGGCATGCCCGTCTGCTCTCACCAGCTCCCCCTGGCCCAGGGCTTCTGTCTTGGGCAAGGCAGCTGTCCGTCGTCCGTGCCGTCCGTCCTCCCTCCTGCCGTTCCCCCGGCTCCGGGGCTGCGGACAGTCCCCCGGGCTCCCACACAGCCTGCCCACTCGGCCTGCAGCTTTTTCTTTCTCACCCTGCTGGGGAGGCTCTGAGATTTTCTCTTCCCTCACACAAGTGCAGCTGCCCCAGGGAAATGTCCCAATACTGACTCAGTGTTCCCTTTGCTTCCCAGATGTTCCATCTGCTGTTCCAGTCCAGGAGGGCTGCGCTGCATGGGAGGAAGAGACAGAGGGAGAACGAGTGAAGATGGGGCTTCTGAAATCCCTCCAGGATATATTTATAGATTTATATAATTATGTATAAATACATGGATATTTAGATAGGTAGATTGATGTTTGTATAGTTATATTTCTATTTCTATTTATTTATGTCTGGTTTTAATATTATGTCTGTGCTAAATTTTAATAATATAATATAATATAATATAATATAAATAATTTATATCTATTATGTAATAAATTAGTTTTGTTACACTAAAATTGCTATTTGAATATTATTTGATTGTGTGGTTTTAGAAATCTGTAATAAATTTAAATCTTTAACTTATTTTGATATTTGTGTATTTATGTATCAAGTGTAACAATCTTCAATAAATTAAATTTTTTATCTGAAATAAGCATTAAGTTGTGTTTTTCAAAGCAATGAGCAGATGTAAACACGATGATGCTGCAGGATTTTGGCAGTGAGTGAAGGGGACTGGGGAAATTCTCCAGCCATGCCCAGCAGCTCCCCAGTCTCAGTCAGGCTGGGCAGTGAAACCGCAGATTTGGGATGGCAGCAGAGCCACACGCTGGGGAATAACTCGCTGCAAAGGCCTGCTGAGCAAACGGGACTCCACTGAGCGGAGAGCTCCAAGCAGGAGCCACCCGGGGAGGAGAAATCATTCACAATGAAACAGAGAGAGAAAATGTGGCAAAACAGATGTGAGGATACACTGGGAGTCTGATAAAATGCTCTAAATCAGTGCTGTCTAGGTACATCTTCAGCAAAAATAATTTGTTAAAAATGAAACACCTTCCATGAAAGATGAATGACACTTTCCCCTTCACTCCCCTCCTTTGGAAGTGCAACATGTCCTTATTCCTGAGAAGTTTTGCCCTTCAGAACCTCATTCACAGTAAATAAAAAGCTTAAGTACTACCACTTGTCACCATGAATGAAAACAGCCCTGCCCTGGTGACAGCCTTTGCAAAGTCTTCCCTCCTCCTGTCCCCACATCTCACAAACAGAACCATCCCCTTCCTGCCCAAACTGAGCTGAGGTGAGTGAGGGCTTCAGGAACTCAGGAGGCTGCAATACCACCACACGTAGGAAGGTTTTGCAAAGCTTTTTAAGAAGCATCAGTAAACTCTGGATTTGCCAGTCTTCCCCTGGAATATTGTTCTACTCATGAATGATCTTGGAGGACACTGTGCCTCCAGCTCACACAGGTTTCACTGTCAAGTTTGGTTTTTTTTCTTGGCTTGAATAGAGGAAAATGAAAATTGTAATGTTTAGAGGGAAATTTCAGCTTTGGTGTAGCTGGATTTGCACCATTATTTGCTTTGCAAAGTAGAGTAAAAGCTTTACATTCCCAACAGAAGCTAACTGGCAGCCCACACAGAGAGCTGAAGGAGGCCCAGGTGGGCTTGCTGCATGCTGGTCCAAGGGGAAAGTTGGAACCAAATCCCCTTTTCTTGCAGATTGAGCCTCTGTGTCTTGCTGTCTCCAGGGCAGTCTGGGGTAAGACATGCTAACCCAGCCAGGAGCTGTGGATATGTGAGTTCTGGCAGCGACCTGCTTCTCCAGAGTGAGGGACAAGGCCAGCCCCAAAGCCAGTGCTGAAAGGTGTTCTTGGTGCTGGACAAGGCCAGGCTGGCCTTGAGCAGGGATGGCCTGCAAAGGGGACCTTCCCACCTTGGGCTGCTGACAAAGGGCAGCTGGTGGCCTTCCAGCAAATGCTTCTTTTGTCCAGCTCTTGCAAATGTTCCAGCCAGCATCAATTCCTGCAGCTCACACCAGCCCCTTTCCAAGCAGGAGGAGTTTTGTGGAGGCAGCCTGACAGCTGAGTGGCAGGAGAATACAAGACTCAGCTGTGTGTTGCAAAAACAGCAAAAGCAGATCCTCCCACAGCAGCAGGTTGGTGAGTCCCACGTCCCCTCAGCATCGTGATGTCACTGTCCTGTACCCTCTGTGCCCTGAGCCCAAGGAATGTCACCCTTTGGCACCACCAGTGACAAGATTTCTGCTTTGGCCGGACACTGCATTGTCTCCAGGCTCCCCTGGGCTCTGTCCAGCCCAGACAGCTCCAGCCCTGGGGCAGCTCTCTCCCAAGCAGGAGAGCACAGCCCGGTTTGGTGCAGCTTCTCTTCAGCTCACAGTGCCAGGAGCTGCTTTGTGTGGGGTGAAGCCCCACGGCTGCACCGCTGCTGGGGCAGAGTGCAGGGACAGCACAGGGACAGAGGCCAGCCCTGGGCACAGGTCACTGCAGGGTCCTTCAGCTTCATGGGGTACAGACAGTTCTGGAGACAACAAAAGCCCAGAAAAGCTGCACAACTGGCAACCAGGGGGAAACAAAGGAGCCTGTGGGCAGACATTGAGGAGAAAACCTATAAAAGCAAACTCAGGTGGACCTGAGGCCAGGTGAGGAAGGGCTTACCAACATCAATGGGTTCCTCCTCCCAACAAAGAGGAGAAAACCCCCACCAAATCCATCTCAGACCTCCCAGCAAGAGACCCAGGACACCGAGGGCTCCCCGTGAGCCCCAGGCTCTGGCTGTGAGCTGTGGCACCTGGGAAAGCATTTGAAGGGCCAGCAGAGCACAGAGAGGTGCTGGGGGTGTTTCTGTATTCCCTTCTCACTGCACTGCTGGGGCTTTTCTGCATCAGTTCATCCCAGGGCTGTGTGAGTGGCACAAGTGCCCCACATGTAACACCACCGTTGTTTGTCATTACAGTTCCTGCACATACTCATAGCCCAAAGGCGTGAGTCATTTTACCATTTCCTTTTTTTATCTATTTATTTTATCATTTATTTGATTTAAATTTTATTATACATTATAAATCACTATTTTCAATACCATATTATACCTCCCAAATGATCAATTATCTATTTTTTATTTTCATATATTTGAGTTCCTTTTCTTATTCCAAAAACAGAGAATATTCCAATATTTTTACATTTATCTACAATGTCCAACACTCTTTTGATTTACTTACTCTCTTTGAGACCAAAATATATAAACCTTGATCAACAACAAAAATACCCAACAAATCAACAAACAAATTTGACAACACGATACTAGTTCTGTAAACACATCTGTGAAAATTTGTTTATTTGTCACACTATTGTCAGAGCCTGTGGGAGGGATTGCACATGTGCCACTTGCAGGAGGCAGCTAGGAGAGGATGGCTGAAAGCCTTGTCTCTGGGGAGACTTTGCCTGGCAACCATTTCATGTCTCACATGGACAAGCAGTCAGCAGGGGACAACCAAGGACACTGTACCCTCCAGGGACATTCTCCAGTCAGATGCTGAAAGGTCCCTCCACCAATGGACTGCAGGGAAATGCTGGACTGGGCCAAGGGACTCCTGTCAGCAGGCAGACCTTGGGAAGGGCCAGGGGCTATAAAAGTAACTGCATCACAAACTCGCGGGTATGGTGACTCTGGGCCTTTTTTATGTCTTGTCTTTTGTGGCTTTGGAGCTGCGGCTTTGTGCTTGGGGCCTTTTGTGTCCTGTCTGTTGGGCTTTTTGAGTCTGGGGTCCTTTTGGGTCTTGTGGTTTTACTTTGGTTCCAGCCTCCTGAGGTCTGTTTCAGTTCTCAGATACAACATTGTCCCAGTAGACTTAATTTCACCCTAGACCATCAGTTTGAAAAGGACTCCTTGCAGTTCCCCATAGTGGAACACAACAAGTTGTTGTCTCTCTTATGGGACAAGGGCCCATGCAGTGACATCCAGAGACATTGGAGAATCGATAAACCATCCTGTGACAAGACCAGCTGCCCCTGCTGCCCTCTCTGCCTTTGCCATCTGCTGCCCTGGGGCTGTGCAGCCGCAGCAGATTTCCTGTGGAAGGAGGTGCTGCTGCCATGGCCCTCGGCCTCAGGCTGTGCCCCACAGGACATGGGAGCCACAGTGGGGGCATGAGGGGAAGGGCAAAGGCACCAGGAGGCTGAGGAAGCACCACCCAGAGATTGTATGTGGGAAAAACAACCAATTACATCTTTATTGCCTAACTAAAGGGTTGAAAGGGCATTGCTACTCCTACTGGTAGGGGGGCCTCTTGCAGGGGCTGGGGAGATTCCTGAGGCTCAGGGGCTCTTCTCTTTGGGGGACGCCGGGGCTGCTGGGGCAAGCAGCCCCCACCTCGGGTGGGACCAGAGGGTCTGGGGCTGGTGCTCTGGGCAGAGGGACCTGCCTCCTCCTGGGGCTGGTGCTGCTCTGGGGACACGGGCACAGCTGGGGGGTGGCTGTGACCCCTGGCAGGGGTGGCCCCTGTTGTGGCAGCTTCCTCTTCCTCCTCCACAGAGACTTCAGGAGTGCTGGCTAGAGTCCCTGTCCAAGAGCTGGAGGAGCTGGAGCTGGGGCTGTTGGGGCTGGAGAAGCTGGAGCTGGAGCTGCTGGAGCTGCTGGAGCTGCTGCTGGCTGCTGGGCTGTCATCCTCATCCACAGCAGCGTGGGAGCACAGAAGCCTCTGGGCCTCCTCTCTGCACTGCCTCACAATGATGTCGATGGTGCCCTGGACCAGTGGCACTGTGTGTTCCTCCAGGATGTCCTGCAAGCTCTGGGTCATGATCTCCTGGTCAGGCCCATGCACACAGAGAGTGTGCACAGGATGGCACTCTGTGCGCTCCTTGCCCACCACCACTGGTCCCTGTAGATGGTCCTCCATCCTCTGGTTCAGCCAAGTCTCCAGGGGCTCAAGAAGTTCCCGTTGTTGACAGAAAAGTTGTGCCCAGACTTCAGGGAGGACACCACCGACAGCTTGGGCTGGTGTCTCCTGAGGAGAAGAGGGATGGGGCGGCACAGGGGGATGGGGGCTGTTCCTGTCCTGGCCGCCTGGAGCTCTCCCTGCCTGGCTGGTGGCCGCTGGCAGCTGCTCAGGGGCTGTGATGACTATCTCCAGATAGTCACCTGCATCATCAGAAAACCTGACAGCCTCTATTGCTCCTCTGCACAGTGGGCACACGGGATTTATGTGTGTCCACGGCAGGATGCAGCCCTGGCAGAAACGGTGGCCACAAGGCAGAGCAGAAGCCACGTCATCAAAAGTGTCCTGGCAGATGGCACAGTTGCCACCTGTCTCTGTGGCCATATTTGGCCTCTGCAGCACGTTGGGGAGGGCTGAGGATCAGGAGCTGCTCTCCTTCGCTGGGGTCACACCCTGCAGGAGAGGGGAGGAAGGAGAAGGACACCCTCCCACCTCCCTACAGCCCTGTCACCTGCCCCACGTCCAACGCAGGGGACCTTTCCCATCAGTGCTGCAAGCACACGCAGTGCCCAGCTGCCCCAGCCAGGCAGGGCTGAGCAAACACTGCTGGTTGCTCTGGGTCTGGCACTGGCACCTGCCAAGAACAGGCACCACTCAGCACCACAGAAACCTGGCTCGATCCTCCACACCTCGCAGTTGCGCTTGGTAGGAGTTCAGAACGGAGCCAGACTGGCCCTGGCTCTGCCCACGCCCATATATAAGCAGTGAGGGCTGAGATGTCACAATCCAGCCCTCGGTGATGTCACAATCTGCTTCTCACTGACATCATCCTTCATCAGCAGGTGATGTCACAATGTCCCTGCCTGTGCACATTGTCCGGAGAAAGAAGAAAATATTTTTATTCTTGTTTTCAGCTTCGACATTCCGATTTTGCTCTCCCTTGTCCACCTGTGTCATGTGTACATGTACACCTGTTCCTGACCACAGCCAAGGTTTTCTCTGAGAAGGAGAGTGGTGTAGTTATATTTGCATATATGTATATATATATACAGCAATATACTTATATTGATGTTGTCAGAGGTATCTGGGTATTTAGAATAGTAGATTGCTATCTGTAGATTTATACATAGCAGTATTTGATATGTGTCTGTAAGTGTTATGTATTGTATCCTATATATAATTACACTTATGCCTGTGTTTTTATTTCGTTACTGTTTAAGTGTATACAGCTATATGTAAATATGTATAGAGTTGTATAGTTTTATGATTGAATGTATTTAGTTCTAGGTGTAGGGTTATTTAGACAGGTATATTTGTTTTTTGTAGTTGTATTTAGACTCTATGGATGTAACTATCTGTAATAAATTAGTTTTGTAAAAACTATATTTGTATATTAATTAATTAGCATTGTGTTTGTAGAAATTTGTAATAAATTTAATTTTGTAACTCAAGCCTTACCTATTTTTGTGTATTTGTGTATCAGAAGTGCAAGTGTAAATATCGTTAATAAATTTCATTTTTAAACTGAAATAAGCATTTTGTTTTTCAAAGCAATGAACAGATGTAAACATGAGGATGCTGCAGGATTTTGGCAGTGAGTGAAGGGGACTGGGGGAAATTCTCCAGCCATGTCCAGCAGCTCCCCCAGTCTCAGTCAGGCTGGGCAATGAAACCACAGATTTGGGATGGCAGCAGAGCCACACGCTGGGGAATAACTCACTGCAAAGGCCAGCTGAGCAAACGGGACTCCACTGAGTGGAGAGCTCCAAGCAGGAGAAACCCGGGGAGGAGAAATCCCCAGCCCATCCCACCGGGAGTTCTTTAGGAAGCGCTCCAGGTGTCCCTCTGAACATCATCCTGGAGACCAAAACCAGGCAGGGATCCTGGGACAGCTCCGCTGCCTCTGGCAGCACTTGGGCAAAGGATGTGGAGCGGGGAGGGAGGGGAGGGGAGGGGAGGGGAGGGGAGGGGAGGGGAGGGGAGGGGAGGGGAGGGGAGGGGAGGGGAGAGGAGGGGAGGGGAAGGGAGAGGAGGGGAGCTCAGGGGAGCTCAGGGAAGGAAGGGAAGCTCAGGGAAGGGAAGCTCAGGGAAGGGAAGCTCAGGGAAGGGAAGCTCGGGGAAGGGAAGCTCGGGGAAGGGAAGCTCAGGGAAGCTCAGGGAAGGGAAGGGAAGGACTTATGGGAAATGTCCTCTGCGATGGGATAGAGTCCAGTCACAGGGCTGTAGGGAGGTGGGAGGGTGTCCTTCTTCCTCCCCTCTCCTGCAGGGTGTGACCCCAGCAAAGGAGAACAGCTCCTGATCCTCTGCCCTCCCCATCGTGCTGCAGAGGCCAAATATGGCCACAGAGACAGGTGGCAACTGTGCCATCTGCCATGGGACTTCTGATGACGGGGCTTCTGCTCTGCCGTGTGGCCACTGTTTCTGCCGGGGCTGAATCCTGCCATGGACACACATAAATCCCATGTGCCCACTGTGCAGAGGAGCAATAGAGACTGTCAGGTTTTCTGATTATGCAGGTGACTATCTGGAGATAGTCACCACAGCCCCTGAGCAGCTACCAGCGGCCACCAGCCAGGCAGGGAGAGCTCCAGGCGGCCAGGACAGGAACAGCCCCCATCCCCCTGTGCCGCCCCCATCCCTCTTCTCCTCAGGAGACACCAGCCCGAGCTGTCGGCGGTGTCCTGCCTGAGGTCTGGGCACAACTTTTCCATCAACAACAGGAACTTCTGGAGCCCCTGGAGACTTGGCTGAACCAGAGGACAGAGACCATCTACAGGGACCAGTGGTGGTGGGCAAGGAGCGCACAGAGTGCCATCCTGTACACTCTCTGTGTGCATGGGCCTGACCAGGAGATCATGACCCAGCGTTTGCAGGACATCCTGGAGGAACACACAGTGCCGCTGGTCCAGGGCACCATCGACATCATTGTGAGACAGTGCAGAGAGGAGGCCCAGAGGCTTCTGCGCTCCCATGCTGCTGTGGATGAGGATGACAGCCCAGCAGCCTCCAGCAGCTCCAGCAGCTCCAGCTTCTCCAGCCCCAACAGCCCCAGCTTGCCCCACTGTCTTGCAAGGGAGACAGGAATTTTATGAGTTTTTGCAGTTTGACAGACTTTAAGAGAGCTAGTTCCCCAAGACTTAGTCCCGTTCGCAAGATTCTTTGATATCTGGCCGATTTGTCTAAAAATACCATTTATTTGACACAGAACATAACAAACATACAAACATAGGACAGATTGACACACATAAACACACAATGAATACATAATTGCAACACTATAATAGTTGCAAATGCAATTATGGGGTAAAACCTTGCTTGAACTATAAAAATAGCTAAAAATGCAAGAAATGCTTGCTTGAGCTAGCTGAAATGCAAGTTAAGAAAGGTACCTATAAGTTAGCCGGAATAATAAAATTTAGGAAACTCAAATGATCTTACCAAATCCAATTTGGAGCTGGAATACATTAAAATTTCCTCACTCAATCCCAGGGAAGTAACCACAGGGCTGCGTCTAACCCTGGGGAGAAGACCCCACTTCACGCTCCGATGTCCATGTAGAAAGGCTTCTACCTTTCTGAGATTTCGTGAGCTTTTTATAGGATAAAAGTGTGTATTTGTAGTCACTGAAAATTTCTCACATTCTCTCTACACTCTGCAGGGGAGTGTCTTTTCAGACTTTCAGTCGCCAGCAGCAGACAGCTGTTGAATAGGCTATCAACCTAAGTCTGAGCCATCCATTTCTTAGGACTGATCAGAGAGAGAAGGGGGAGGGGTGAGCGTCCTGCCACACCCACCCCAACAGCCCCAGCTCCAGCTCCTCCAGCTCTTGGACAGAGACTCTAGCCAGCACTCCTGAAGTCTCCATGGAGGAGGAAGATGAAGCTGCCACAATTGGGGCCACCCCCGCCAGGAGTCACAGCCACCCCCAGCTGTGTCCGTGTCCCCAGAGCAGCACAAGCCCCAGGAGGAGGCAGGTCCCTCTGCCCAGAGCACAAGCCCCAGACCCTCTGGTTCCACCCGAGATGAGGGCCGCTTGCCCCAGCAGCGTCCCCCCATAGAGCAGAGCCCTTGAGCCTCAGGGATCTCTGTGCCCCCGCAAGAGGCCCCCCCACCCAGAAGGAATAGCTAT
This sequence comes from Entomyzon cyanotis, assembly GCA_024500445.1. Lineage (NCBI taxonomy): Eukaryota > Metazoa > Chordata > Aves > Passeriformes > Meliphagidae > Entomyzon > Entomyzon cyanotis. The sequence continues at coordinate 74,209 of JAKEPQ010000008.1, read as the reverse complement.
GTTCTTTCAAGCCTTTATTTAGGAAATAAATAAATAAATAAATGGTTGTTTTTCCCTCACACAGTCTTTGGGCAGTGCTTCCTTAGCCTCCTGGTGCCTTTGCCCTTCCCTTTATGGCCCCACCGTGGCACCCATGTCCTGTGGGGCATGCCTGAGGCCGAGGGCCATGGCAGCAGCACCTCTTCCCACAGGAAATCCAGTGCTCCAGTCTCTCAGGATCTCTCTGCATGACCTCTTGTCCCATTAGAGACTCAACAGCCCTTCCCAGTTTTGGATCAGCAGCAGCCTTGCATTGGGACATTCAACTGCATCATGCCAGTCTTTTTAGAAACCCAACCTGCTCCCACAGCCAGGCTTCCCACTGTCGTCTCAATTGTCCCGCTTGGTCATTTCCCACGAGCTGTCCTCTACCCAGTGAGGCCCACAAGACCCTGCACTGATTTGGACACATTTTCATTTATTCCCACAGCTCTGTAGCTTGAACCATCCAGAGGGGCTTTTCTTTGGTCAACAATGATGTGTCAGACTCCACCTTGCTGGCACAGTGCCCTTGCCATTCTTCAGGATTCAGGAGGGGAAGACAACTCAGCAAAGCCATGTGAGGCGCCATGAGGAGAAAAGTGGAGCTGCACCTGTGGGGCACCATTTCTGTATTTGCAGATTGCCTTTGCTCAGGGGCCCACATGCTGTCCTTTGGAGTGTGTCCTTGTCACCTCAGGAGTGCTCCCAGGATGGAGGCCTGGCCTTGTCATTATGCTGATGACAGAACTCTTGGCAAAACAAGTGGCAGAGAGAATTCCTTCCTGGGTTTGGAGCCCCCCTAGACAGCACTAAGGGGACCCATTTTCCTGAGCAAGCAAGGCAGAACAGTCCCACAGCCCTAAACACAGGTGCAAAGTGTCCTTGTGCACAGCACCCTTGATGCAGTCGGGCTGCAGAGAGGACAAACTCTGACTTTAAAACCAGGTGGGCAAAAACCTTGTACAGGGCCTGGCCTGAAATGCCTGGATGTGATGGCCTCTCCCAGGGAGGATGACAAAAGGCTCTGTGAATAGAGACCAGGAAAGGCCCCAAGAAACCACGGCAAAGTGTCAGGAGCAGGGATTAGAGACAGGGCTGAGGACATGTGATGCAGGTGGCCAAGGGAGAGCAACATGCAAATGTAGAAATTGAATCTAGGAAAGAGTATTTCCTTTTTTCTCCTGTCAACATGTGGCTGCAGGGATGGAAGGCCTGCTATGCCATCGCAGGGTGGAGGAAGCTGAAGTGCACATGGTGACACCAGGCAGCGATGGATTGTGACCTCATGTCCCTCACTGCTTATCCTGGGCTTCCAAGGAGGCTAAATGCCTTTTGTGCTGTCTCTGGGGGTGGAGGCTGATGTCACAGAGCAGTGGACTGTGGCATCACGGGGGGATGGATTGTGCCATTGTGCCTCTCACTGCTTGCATTCAGAGATTGGCAGGACCAGTCTGCCTCCAGCCTGAAGTGCTCCTGGGCAAGACTGCAAGGCCCAGAGGATCAAGCCAGGCTTCTCTGGTGCTGGGTGGGGTCTGTTCTTGGCAGATCTCACTGCCAGTCCCAGAGCCATCACTCCTGTTTCCCTGCCCTGCCGGGTTGGGGCAGCCAGGCACTGTGGGCTGCTCCCAAATGTGCTGCAGAGCCCCAGTATGGCCACGGAGACAGATGGCAACTGCCCCATCTGCCAGGACTCTCTGAGGGATGTGACTTCTGCTGGGCCCTGTTGCCACCGGTTCTGCCTGGGCTGCATCGTGCGGTGGGCACAGCGAAATCCCTCGTGCCCACTCTGCAGGACACCGATAGAGACTGTCAGGCTTTATGAGCACGGAGAGGAGTATCTGGAGACAGCCAGCACTGCCCCTGAGCAGCTGCCAGCAGCCACCAGCCAGGCAGGGAGAACTCCCGGCTGCCTGGATGAGAACAGCCCTTATGGCCCTGTGGTGTCCCCTCCAGCTCCTCCAGAGGGGACACTGTCCCCAGCTGAGCCGGGGCCCTCAGGGCTGCAGTTCCTGGGTGGCCTCCGGCCCGAGGTGTGGGCTGCACTTTTCCGTGGACACGCGCAGCTGCTGGAGCCCGTGCGGCCCTGGCTGCGCCAGAGGCTGGAGGGGATATTCGGGCACTGGTGGTGGCTGGTTGAGGCCGCAGAGAGCTCCATCCTGCACGACCTGTGTGTCAACGGGCTGAATGCCGAGGTGTTGGTGCCACTGCTGCAGCCTGTCCTGGAGCAACACACGGCAGCGCTGGTGCATGGCGTCATCAGCATCGTTGTGGGCCTGTGCAGCGAGGAGGCCCAGAGGCTGCTGCGCTCTGGTGCTGTCAGGGACGAGAGCAATGGGCCTGTGGCCAGTGCCAGCTCCAGCTCCCCCCCCCCCCCCTCACTCCACTGCAGCTCCAGCTCCAGCCCCAGGCCCAGCTCCAGCTCCAGCTCCAGCTCCAGCTCCAGCTCCAGCTCCATCAGCTCCTGGACCAGCAGTTCCTCGATCAGAATTCCTACCAGTGGCCCCAGAGGCTATGACATGGAGGAGAAAGCCAGCACATCGGAGGCTGCTCTCCCCGGGTGTCTCAGCCAAACCCCAGCTGTGCCTGTCCCCATGGAGTGGGAGCAGCCCCAGGAGGAGCCAGGGCAGGAGGTGGTGACAGTGGCAGATGCCTCTGCCCAAGGCAGCAGTTTCAGCCCCTCCACCCCTGTTCTGTGCTGGCACCGATTGCCATGGGGACCCTGGCACCCCGTTAAGAGAAGGGTCCCCAGCCCCCAGGACTCTCCCCAGCCCTGCAAGAGGCCAACCCACCGTCAGCTCTAGCAGGGCTCTTTCAAGTCTTTATTGAAGAAAAAGGATATAAATTGTTATTTCCCTCACACAGTCTTGGGATGCTGCTTTCTTCTTGCATGGCAGCAGATGCCAAAGGCAGAGCTGGCAGCAGGGACAGCTGCTCTTGACACAGGACCATGCTGTCAGTCTGCCTCCAGTGTCTGTCTCTGCCCAGCCACTGGCACTTCAGCTCTGCTCTGCTTTCTCTGTTCTGCTTGATGTTGAACAGGACAACCTGCAGACAGTAAATTTTCTTGGAGACAAGCAAGGTCTAGTGCAAACTTGATCCTGAATCATAATTTTATTTCTATGTCCCAATCAAATGAAATTGTTTCAGCACGGGTTTGTTGTTATTGATAACATTATTGATATTGTTATTGAAGGAGAAAGTAGTAGCTTTTGCTCCAACCACTATTAGATCTTGGAAAAATATTTTATAATATGTTTTCATTTTTTCTTCTTTCATTTTTTATAATATATTTTCATTTCTATTAACACAAATGCTGGAGTTTCACAATTTGAGGGAGTTTACTGAGATTATATGTTGAGTACATACACTACCCCAGGGGAGTAGAATAAAAAGGACTTGTTTCAAAAAGAAATTGATAAAATAGTGAAAAATGTGAACCATAAATCCAATGGGGACCCAGATTTTTAACAACAGAGGGATCTATTTTGTTGTTCTCTTTAAACAGTGAGGCAATTTTAGAAGTGATAGTACCTTGTAATAGGCGGTAAGAACACCACCTTTTCAGGAAGCAGGAAAAATATTTTTTAAAATACTACTTTTTTATAATTTATAGTAGAAGTGAAGAAGAGAAGCAACTATTTTTATTTTTCTTTTTCAAAAATATTTTAAAATAATAGGCAAAGAGAAGCAACTGTTTTAACTCTGTGAGGAAAATTCTACCAGTAGGATGAACAGTGGACAACTTCATTTTCAAATATTGGCAATTTTTCTTTCATTTTTTCCAAGGAAATGGGAACAAAGTTATTTCTCAGTCCCTTTTCAGAATCAACTCTGCTGTGTTTCTGAAAGGTCTAGGAAGGTGTACTCTCTGCATTTGAGATATAAAGGGACTGGCATTTCACCTGATGGAGAGATTGCAGCAATCTGTGTAGTGGGTTGTGGTTTGGGATGTCACTTTTAGGCTGTTCTGTGGAGTTTGGCTTTGGGGTGATTGTTACAACCTATCAGAATGGGTAGTGATGTATGTTGCAAATTCTTGTCAGGCTTAGTAAAGACACCAGGGAGGTGTCAGACAGCTCTTGTGCTTCATTGTACAGCCATCTTATCTCCTGCAACCAGTCCAGTCTTTGGACTCAAAAAGTTTTGCTCAGCAAGCTCTTAAATCTTACAATATGCTGCTCAAAAGTGCTGGCTAACAAGCGCTAAGTTTTTAAAGTACACTTGATTAGTTCCCATCTCCCACAACAAAATTCTCAAAGGTGCTGCCTCACAAGCCACAGCACACGGCCACAAGCTCCCCACTCCCACAGCAAACTTTGGTACTGAGTAGGAAGCAGAACAGGACAGCTGTGCTTTGCACAGGCAGAGAGAGAGAAGAGAGAAAGAAAGGCAGAGAAGAGATAGAAACAACAGAGAATATCACCAGTTCCTAGATCCCGTATTGGTTCTGTTGAGTGGATGGTCTGGAGCTCAGTAAGCAATGACAATGAAAGAGAGGGGAAAGAGAGTGAGGGGGTCCTGATCTGCTCCAAACCTACAAACCTGCTGCAGCCTCTTATGTAAAGTAGATTCTTTGTGCCATTTTGTCACGCATGCACAGCCAGCCCTCCTCCTAACTGCAGTGGTATGCCTGGGGGGAAATCCATGGCTGCACACAGCTGAGTCAGGTTTAGGCAATCATGGCCTGGATCAGTTAGAGAACAATTTCCTTCCTCAGTCACAAGTTGCCCTTCACCATCCCCTCCCTCCCCTCATGGTGATGCAGGTCCCAGTGGGCCTGAGGTGTAATATGAAGCAAAAGGCTTAAACAAGATACATTTCTTTCCTTGGGGCCACTTCAGCACAGCCTTGGAAAAGGTTATACTGGCAGAGTATAACCTGGTTTGTGACCAGGTTAACTGGTCCGCAATATAACTGGTTTGTGACCTCAGCACACCACAAAAAAAAAAAAAAAAAAAAAAAGAAAAAAGGAACAGCTGGAGGAAAAGAGTGGTTTTCACCCATTTTCACTGCCAAAGGCAACTAGCATTGGTCTTTGTTCTTCAGCTGTGGTTCTGCATTAGAAATCCTCCATGTAAAACTGAAAGAAGGGGAATCTTGCCCAGTGGTAATTTTGAGTTGGTTTTTTTTCAAGTTAGACTTTTCAAGTCAGACTATGTCACAAACCTGGTTTATGGTGACACACAAGTAATCTGCTTTGTTTGACCTGCCATGTCCATACTATGCAGGTTGTAAAACTGGGCAAAGAAAATAATCCATAGAGACAATTAATTAAAAAGACTTCATAAAAAAAGAATGTGTGAGGTTGTAGAAACAAGGTTGTCTTTTGACTGTACAGGTATCATAGAGGGCTCTTCTGACTGAATGAGTATAGCATCATCTGGTTTCCACTGAAGTATCTGTTGAGAATGTAGAATTCATCTTCTACAACCTTTGCTTCAAACTTGCTATTTCCGAAGCTTTGCTCATGCCAGTGCAAACAGTCAGTCAGTTAGGTGTTTCTGGAAAGTGAAAGAGCTGTAATTTCCTGGATGAGCAACATCAATCTGAAATCCAGTTAGAATCTGCATAACCAAGATGGTTAGTCCTGGGGTAGGTGCCACATCACTGTGCATATTGTGCCTCAAAACTCTGAGGAGTTACTACTGAAGAGGTCATTTTACAAAGGGTTGCTTTAAGGAACGAACTATTAATGATTTTAGGTTTGGTCTTGTTCACATTTTTAACATCTCAATTCACATTCAATCATTTAAATACATTGTTTCAGCAGAATGTGAAAGCTGGTTTACTCTTTTCACTGAGGATTAGTTATTTTTAGAGAGGGGAGAAATTATTTTTCATCAGAGATTTTTTCAATGAGATTTAATAGTATCTGTGTATCTTTCTTTTGAAGATCTTCAGCTGCCCTCAACTCCTTTAATTTCTGCTTTGCACTGTGGCCGGAGAGGGCTTTCAAGAAAGATGTCTGTGAGTAGTCAGCTAAAGGGGATTCCCTACAACCAGCTATCCTAATTTAGATTTCTGTATTCCATCTTTTGTTATAGCATCATAACGTAGAGAACTTTCAAACTTACTCTCATGTTTGCCCTAAAAACCAAGCCCTGTGGCCTCATCCCCAAAGCCTCTTTTCTCATAAAGTGAAAGGATCCTGTTTATTTCTGATTTTCAATTCACATGTCCCATTAGGATTGTCATAATTATGCTTCGGAAGATTAAGGCAAATCCAATCAAACACCTGCAGGAACATGCCAAGAGATTATTCAATTATCCAGCATATCCAGTGTTGCCATAATTTGCTAAGTAATCTGCTGTAAAGATGAATCCCAAGGAAACACAGCATTGGCAGGGTGAAGTATTTCCTTTCAGCTGGCAACAAACTGGTGGGGTTTGATAGCCATTATCTTGAAAGGAGGCTGACCTTCAGCTTGGTGGAACCTGTGGGTATGTAATGCTTTGCCCAGGATTCCTTTCTGGGAATATCTGCAGGAGCTTCCAGGACTCCAAAAGTTAAGCAAACACTTGAAGTAGAAAAAGATGTGGAGCTTCAACGTACAGCTGGAATGGGATGCCCTGATTTTTGCACCAGTTTAAGGATGAACATGTGTATTTCATTGGCAGTATTTTTACTGTGCACAGCTTTAGGAATGGGGGAGTACCTTCTCTGACTTCTTGGGATCATGTTTTGCTTTTTCCTTGCAAGATTTGCTGGTAACCCACAGTTTAAAACCACTGCCTGAATACATAGAAAGCTTTGTTCAGTTTCTTTTCTTTTCCCCCCAAATTAAACAATCAAAAACTCCTAAAAATTCATGATGTTATAGCTGTTAACAATGAAAGGGGAAAATACGAGCTGGGAACTACAGCTATAGCTGTCCAATAGTTCTAAAACTTCCACAAAGAAAATAAACTTTGAAAGGTGCTTCTCTTTTCAACAGAGTTGGGTGATATGTGGAGAGAATTCAACAGTGGATCATCACAAACTGAATAGTTACTGTATTCTATGGATATTTCCTCATCCTCATGGTCTTTCTAAAAAGATTCTTTGTCAAACTTGGGCAGCAGTAAGCATTGCTGCTGCATAATTGCTTTCCCAAGCATTAATTACAAAAGACTGTGCAATTTATTAGGTTGGAAGTGCCCCAGTATGGACAGCAGCTGTTCTGAGGCAATGAAAATGTAACTGATGCTAATTGCCTTTGCTTTTATTTATGTGATGACTAATCTGTTTATACAAAGATGCTACTCTTCTGGCAGGCTTCCAAGCTCAGATCCAAAGAGGGGATGAAAATTAATATTGTCTGTGCCCAAACAATCATCCAAGGTACCTATTTTTGCCTCTGAAGCATCAGCTTCTACTGGCTGCTTGCAACTGTCTTTTCTGTGTATCAGCAGATCAATGCTGCAGCAAGAACCATCCCTTAAAAGGCCACACTATCCATCGACAATGGCAAGTAACACTTTTCAAGTTCCAGTCAGAGCAGGAGCTGCCTGGAGAGATTCCTTTGGACAGCTGGAACGTTCTGCCTAGAGAGCTCCCTCACCTCTGAGTTGTGGAGGTGGAAAGAAGTCGCTCAGCCATCCAATTTGGAACTGGTCCATTGTTTCCAACAGATTCACTATCTCATCTGTGAAAATAACTAGAAATCAAATTTCTGGACCACTCAAGGAACTAATTTCTAAAGGTCAACAAGTGCACACAGGTATATCCCTGATAGTTGCTAATACCACGATTATAGTGAAATTGCTATTTACAACTCACAGTTTCCGTCCCATCTCTTGCCACAGAGGAGATTAAATAAAGAGATTAAATAAATATATTTTGCTCTGAGGGGCAGCTTGTTAGTCTCAGATGCTCACAGAGACACTGGTCACTGCTCAGTAGATGAAACTGTCAGCAGAAAAACAGCTCTGGCTTTCTAAGAGTTGTTTAGGCACAACAGACTGGATTTTCATGATGAAACCAACCTCCAGAGATGTCCCAGCAGAATACTGCATCATGAAAGGAAAGCAAAGACACTGGAGTGCACACCAAGAGCTTTTCAGTTCCATCATGGTTACAAATTAGCTGAACAGAATTAGCTTTTACCCATTTCTCTGTCTGCCTGCATTCTGCTGGAGATTCATGTCTCATGCACAGTTCTGACACCTGGAAGGATGTCAGGTGCAGTTAAAGGAAACTCAGAGGATGTGGCTGTTTACTGCCAGGTCAGGTGTTTCAAAAATTACTCTTTACGTGGAAGATGCTACTGTACAGAGTGTTTGAAGAATGGTATTTCAAACGAGGCAAACCAAATCTAATTCCTAGCAATCAGGGGAAGGCCTGGCCTGAGAAGTGAATTGGTTTCAGATCTTTCTTTCAGTTCTGAAGTCTTTAATTCCTTTCTTTTCATCTTCCTTAGTTCTATGCAGAACTGAAGAAAAAAAAAACCACCAAAACCCAACAAAAACAACAAACCACCCCTCCTTTTTCAAGATTTGCTAAAGATAACCCCCTTCTCCTGCCTGATTTAGGTAATAAAATATAATTTTATTATAGCAGCAGTGCTGTTGTCTAAGAATCATGGAATCAAAATGGTTTGATTTTGAAGGGATTTCAAAGCTCATCTTCTTCCAACCCCCTGCCATGGGCAGGGACACTTTCCACTATCCCAAGTTGCTCCAAGTCCTGTGCAATCTGACCTTGGACACTTCCAGGGATGGGGCATTCACAGCTTCTCTGGGCAACCTGTGCCAGGGCCTCACCACCCTCACAGGATTTGATGTTTTCCAACATCAAATCTAAACTTGTCCTCTTTGAGTTTAAAACCATTGCTCCTTGTCCTGTCACTATCTGCCTATATGAAAGGTCCCTTTCTCTCCTTTTTAAACCATACTCTGCTGCTGCTGCTGTGGATAAAAGACAGAAAAATGCCTTTGTGTATGAGTGTGCTTCATGTCTCTGGAGCTAGTGAGGGTTCTGGTCTAAATGCTCCAAACAGTCCTTGTATCTGCCCCAGTTAAAGCAAGGGTTTTTAAATGATAATTCTTTGAATTATGGCTGGTTTAACCTTTTTCCAGGTTGCACCAAAGCTTTAGGGACAGTTTTTGTTATCAAGGGATAATGTTTCTCTTGAAAGAAGTAGTGTTTTGGCTTTTTTCTAGAAAGTTACTGCATGCATTTTGCACTGTGAAAATATTCACGTGGAGAAGTAATTAATGGAACTGAGAACTAGGTAAGAACTAAAGTTGCTAAACTGGCAAAAAATGATGTGCTCACCAAAAAATGCTCTTCTCTAGGCTTAGGTGAGTGATGGCTCAGTCCTGATAGCTGAATATTTTTGCATCAGATGTTCACTGATATGTTCATAGAGTTAAGAAATATAGTTAATTTCCTTGCTATAAATAAAATACTATGTTTCATAGATGTTGCCCCACATAGGTAAGGTTATCAGTCATATATTGTGATGATAACTGCAGTTCCACTGGGATGATATGTTCCTACATTTGTCTTTTTATCACACAATCTTCCCTTCCACAGAGCAGAAACATCTCTGTGATCTTTAGCCAGTTAAAACTGTGGAATGGTTTTGGTTCTCATCATCTAGTCATCCTCTGATTTTTCAATTGCTGTAGGCACCAGTGTTCTGGAAATAGCTTCTTAAATCTGCTGCCCTACTAGACTCTTTGTTTAAACACCATCTTTATATTTGTTTATTTGTTCTTCAGCATTTCCATTAGGCATGGTGCTTGGAGATGTGATATTTGCACAGAAAGGAGCTAGGTGGCTCAGCTTGATAACAGTTATAATAATTTTCTATTGAATTCCTGGCTCATTCTTGTTTTTCTCATTGCTTTTTTTTTTTTTTTTTTTTTTTTTAGGACATAGGCATGGCATGACTGCTTGCTACAATTGTTTTAAGATTTAGTGAAATCATCCATTGTAGTCCAAGTTGAGCAAAAATTTGCACAAAATTTCAGGCTACCTGATGTGCTTTGCTTGCACGTTATGCCTTCAAAACAAAATCCGTAAAAATTAAATCCAAAAACCCAAAAAACTCCCCCCACAAAAAAGTCCCAAAACTAAAAACAAAGCATGAAAAATTTTGCAAAGGTCAGTGTTTCTGTTCTACCTTTTGTATATATTGGGCAAGATAAGTCACTGCTGAATTTGAAACTGAGCAAAGGACATCTGTATCTTCAGCTGTGCCCATCACTTGAAATTAAACAAGAGCCCTGCACTCTTCTGTCTTCTTCTTACAGGCACATCTGATACCTTGGATTTTCATATGAAGAGGTTTTGATTAGTTTGACACAGATGTGCTAACATACATTGATAGCAGCTTCCCTATGTGATATATATTTTTCTATTTTTAACAAAAGGTCTGGTTTATAGAAATTTTTACACTGTTATGGTATCTCTGTTATTGCAGCTTCAGCATTATTCTTTAGATTAAAGCTTGATTTTGACTCTTTGCACCTCAAAGGAGATTTATTGATATTTCTTAGTGGATACTGGACAGATTACTAAGACATGGTACAGAAAAGTATTATTTGTAAAAACTGGTTCTAGATGTAGGTCGTGGAGAGTCCATTTATATTCTTCCTTTACAGACAGCATATAGAGCATAAACTATTCTTCATGAAAAAGAGAATACTTTCCTGCTACTCAGATATTATTTTTATATGAAATTTTACAACCAAAATATGTGGTTGCAATAATATTCTCCAGCTGCTTGGATAGGTTTCTAAGTGATGATGTCAGATGCTATGCCTATTTTTCATAAATCTGGGTATTTATTATAGTCCCAATTTTGAACAGAAGCTGTGTGAGTTATTGTCTGAGAATGTTTTGGAAAACTGCAAAAAAAAACTATGCCTTTTCTTCTGTTTTCTGTCAAAGAAAGCTCAAACACTCATATTTTGCCCCTTGAAGAACCGTTATTGCATAACAAGACACCTTTTTTCTGTAGCAGGATTTTTCCCTAAGGAGTGCCTGCATTAAAGCCTGCATTGCAGAACCTCTTTCAGATTATAAATGTGAAAACCTTCCTAACAGACTGTTTTCTCTCTCAGCTGTGAAAATTCCTCATCTGTCATGCAAAAGATCTGGTGTGTCAACCTTCACCACTAGACTGGCCACTAACTTACCCAGACAGCTTAATACAGATACACAAGTTTTATTTTGCTGCCACAGTGACAAATTACATTCCTTCCTGTTCCACCTCCAGAGTATGATGGATGTTGCATCCTGGGCAAATCCCTTTTTGAGACAGATCCATGTGACTCCATCAGTGCAGTTAGTCCTGTTTTGAGTTCAGTCACCCTTGTCAAACCCAGACTAGAAAAGATTATGTTAAATGACTGAAAACTGGTGGTGGTTTACCATGGAACAAACAAACAGATGTTACTGCCTATTCTGTCTGGATAATCAGTCTCTCATTCTGATTTTTCCTTTAGTCCTCCTCACTTTGGTGGATGACCTGAAATGACATTGCATTATTACTTGGATTTTCCAAAGCTGTGCTCATTGTATCTCTTTTGATTTACCCATAGCAGACACAGACCATGAGCTTCTTCATAGTGTAACTCCATATCTTGGGCAACATCCTCAGCAAAGGCAAAATTAAATAATACAGAGGTGTATATGTGCAAAGGTAGAACCTTTCCTCTATGAGAAGGTATTTTATGTAATATCTTCTCATTTATTCAGTGCTATTATCCTACTAATATGTACTGAAAGGTGTTTACCTATATTTGTAGCAAAAACTAGGATCTGCCATGTTTTATAGGACTTTATATTTCCTACTAGGATTTTAAAGCAAAATGCCCTTATTCCATGACAACATATGAGGTAGCAAAATCCAAATTTTACCTTTACAAAAATAGAAATTTTAGAAACAGATGAAAACATCTTTAATCTTTTCCAAGAAAAGATCAGGAAATTAGTTTAAATGTCAACATAGCAGTATCCAAGGCAACCTTTAGAAGTTCATTTATTGCAGAATAGGAATTTACCTATGCACTCCAGGGAGTGAACACTCTTTTGGTTAGCCTCTTTATTTGTAGATTTGTTAAGTCTTTTGTTAACCTCTGACTCTCTCTCATTGAAGCTTATTTTACTACAGTGAAACAGACAAACCTACTCAGGAGCTTGCACTGAAACATGATCATTTTTCAAATCAGAAAACTGACAATTTTTTCAATGCCAAATTTCTGCGGATTGGTGAAACTAAGAACAACTTTCAGGCCAGAAAAACGTCTGTAATTCCTTATCTTTTATTATCATCCCCATGCACTGTCCAGCAAGAGCAGCTTGAGCTTGGAACTTGTGAGCTTTCCAATGCAGTTCTGCTGCTGGGCTGAGAAGTGTCCTATAGCCATGGAGCTCTGCAAGTGTAGTGGGACTTTTTCTTACCAGTGTTTGGGAACAGTTCAGGAAATCAGGTGTAAGCTGCAGCTTCATGATTTCAAGCTGTTATACTTTGTAGCCCTTTCATAGTCATAAAACACTTGGTGCTTAAAGTTGTGTGGTTTTATACCTATGTGTATACATATATATACATATATATAGATATTTACGAGTTTTATTAAGAATTCTTTACATATCTGCTGTTGATATTTCTCACCTGAATTCCAGCATCTGAAATTCAGATCTGCTGCGTAAGAAATAAACTTCCAAACTAAAAAAACTGAAAGGAAGAAATATACATCCTGTCACTGCCAAGACTGTACTCCAACACCTTTAATCTGTGGGCCAGGATAGGATTTATCCATTATTCAGAATTCTGAAATGACTCTCTCTGGACCTTTGATATCTCTCAGGTCAGTCTCATGAGTGCCTGCTCAGACCTTTGTTTTCTTGTCTGTCACCTTCCTAACTTTCAGAATAAATATGGGATTTATTCTGAAAGGGGAGTGAAGATTAATAGAAAGCCACACAGTTTTGTTGAAGATGCTGCGTTTTTATCACTTAGGTTCTTCTTTATTTATATGGCAAGAGCAATAGGAACTTGACAAAACTGCAACTCAATTTTCCCAATAAAAATAGAAAGCAATGAAAGGATCTGTGTAATTTTTTTTCAGCCTATGTGGAATGGCTGATTGTTGCTCAGAAGAAAATTCCTCTGGCAACTTCCATTTTCATCCTGAATAATTTCACATATCAGTAAAAGAAATCAAGACTTCTGATGGCGATTTATTTACATATGTATCAATATCTCTGAGAACTTTAATAAATTAGAGCCTTTGGGGCTAGCAATTCAATGTCAGTAGGCTTGCAGTTCCTGAGCATTAAAACAGGAATTTCTTCCATCATTCTCTAGATAGTCACATGAATTAATATGTCAGTGTGCTTATAATTAATAATTCTGGGTTGGTTTTGGATTATTTTTACAGTAACGAGACTTTTAAAATATTTACCTCTGATAATTTCCAAATTACTGAGTACTTGTTGCATTTCTGAATTAACATCTGAGTAATATCAAGTCTGTACTTCCAGTGGATTTGTAGAGTTAAAACTTGTTGCAGGGTCTTGTTCTTACTTGGGAATGCATCCCTGGATCAGTTCACTGTAAGCCCTGGAAAAAAGAATGATTTTTATTAGGCTGTGCCATGCATGACATAATTGCTATGAAGATAGCTGATATATCACAGGAGACTGAGAAATAGGTGAGTAAATGGTTATGGAGGGGAAATGATAATGCAAACAAAAAATAGTAATATAATGTAATCAAATATTCTGCATTGTAGTAAGAGTGCCAAGCAATTCTTTTTTTTAAATTCACAGTATCATTATTTTATTGGTACCAGTTTGAAATATGGAGGATCAAAAAAGCCTTGGGATATATGAATTAAATTTCTGAAAATCTTAGAGTGAATGAAAGTGTGAAGAGTACCAGAGAATTATTATAGGGGTGGGAAACTGTCTTGTGTGCATGTGCATCATGTTTGATCATTTCTGGTTGTCTGTCCAAAAGAATGTCTCTGTAAAGCAAAGCCCTTAATAAAATTAGTGTAGCTAATTACTAATTTTCTTGCAGTCACAAAAGGATGAATGCCTTTAAACTGAGCGAGGGGAAAGAGACACTTCTGAATTTTGTTCCCTGCTCATTGCAGGGGGTTGGATTAGGTCACTTCCAACTCACAATATTCTATGATTCTAGGATATATGTATTTTTTACAAGTCCTGGGCTGTTTAATTTAGAGACTTACTCTTGGTGAATTATCTCACCATTTTCTGGTATGTGGTATAAGCAGAAACAAAGGGACCTATTGGGGAATACACAACGTTTTTTTCTTCTTCCACCAGAACAAAATTTGGATTTTTTTTTCTAAGATTGATAGATTTCTGTTAATGGCTTAAACAGAGAAAACTATATCCTGCTACTGAAAATATATTAGAACATTGATACTGACACTGACTAATGTAGTAGTGGAAGGAAAGTTTAAACAGGGAAGAAATGAGAAGTGTTAAAACTGAGACCCAGCCTTGTACTTGCAGGATGAAAACTGGAGTTTCACCTCTTGGTGTCACTGCAGCATTTCCCATGTTACTGTTGGATTTCAGTTTGCTTTTTTTCTTTTTTTTTTTTTCCTTTGGTTTGCTGTCGTTTTTGGTTTCGGGGCTTTTTGCTTTTTTTTTTTTTTTTTTTTTACTGTAGTCAGTGCAGCTGTTTTTTAGCAAGTCAGAATGAAAAGTAGCTGTTAAACTGGGACCTGCTAATAGCTCCCATATCTGCCTGAATTTTGTCGAGCATTAAACCAGCAGTGTGAAGCTTCAGGAACCAAATTGGTTTGGAATGGCTTGATTCCGAGATAGATAGGAATTACAAAATTCAGAGGTTAGAAACCTCACAAATCTATTGTAGTAATTTGTGAACTTGTTCGAGTTCACAGGACTCTTCCCCTTACATCTCTACCCTTTCCAATTCTTCTTAAAATGTAGGTGTCTTTTGACACTCCTACATAAATCTTCTGTGATGTGCACTGCATTTCACATATAAACTGTTTTCTTTAAAATGCTATTCAGACTCTGAATTTATTTCAGGCAGTGAGTTTCTCCATGCTGTGTACAATGGATGTCTTGCCCAAAGTCTCTAGGTATTAGAGCTAAATTTTCTGTGAATTGAAGAAAGAAATAAAGGAAAGAAAAAATCTACTCTGAACCAAGTGCATCCTGAAATAGAGGCTGAGAGATGAGCATGTGCTGCACCAGGGATGGAGCAAACACATTCCTTGGTGTCCCTGTGTAGCTGGCTGCAACAGATTCTTTAATTTGCTTCTGCTCCTTTCCCTGATATCTTTTCTCACCTATTTTGTCTCACTGGCCTAATTTTTTTGTTGAACTTATGGCTGAGTGTGCTTTTGGGACACAGCTGGGATATCACCTCACCCACACAGCCATGTGTATCTCTGGGGCAAAGGAGTGGGAGAGGATCACTATTTTTGGAGTTCAGGGAAATAAAGCCACTGTTTTCACATTGTAGCTGCCTCAAAGCATCATTGGAAGGTCTGGGAAAGGGCATGAGGAAAGCCTTTCCGTGTAGCAAAGGATGGGCATTGTCAAGAGGGTGAGGCTTTGAGGATCAGGGAAAATGTTGACACAATTGTGAGCTGGTAGGCTTGGCTGCCTCAGGCCTGATCTGCCAGCACAGTCAGCAGTGCACAGACACAGTTTAGGATGAGGCACATCTTCCAAGGCTGCACTGCAGCCAGCCAGACTCTGTGAGTTATGTAGGAAATGGAAATCAGTCCCAGCCCCTCCTTTCTGTGAAAATGCCCTTTAGCAGAACTATAAACATCTTGGATGTTTTGGCTCACGAATTTTACTCTCTTTTACTTTGCAGATTATGGTTTTAGATTACAAAATGGGGGGAATGACCCTTTCCAAACTGAAGCAAAATATATTTAAGTGTCAGGGGATATGTCACTTAAGAGACTTGTGGAAGAAAAATGGAGATTTCAAAATCAAGTTTAATAAATATGTATTTCTTGCTGTCAGTGTGTATATATAACAGCTCTGAGACAAGAGAAAATGAGACTGCACATCCAAGAGGGGAAAATGTGTTTTAAACACCAATTCTAGGGAAACAGACATAAGGGAAAAAAAGATTTTTGCATAGACCATACCAAATCTTCCATTTCATCTCACAGCCCAGATGAAGGCAGTATTTTAAGTAATGAAAAAATCAAAACTCTCAGGTCTGTGCTCAGGAAAACTCTAGAGGTGCTCTAGAGCAGGGAAAGCCTTTCTCCTCTCCCAGCCCAGTGCTCCAGCTGCTGCCAAGGGATGTGCAGCCCAGCCAGAGCTGCCCAGGCAATCAAGGCACCACCCAGGCTCTGCATCTGGGGCTTGATGTGCTCTAGGAGGTGCTGGCAGAGCTTTCATCAGGACATAGTTCAGAGGCTTGCCTTTCCAGCAAAAGTGTTCCTTTTCAGTAAAATGCTTTATGTCCCCTTTTTCTGGAGAAGAACCATAATTGCATATATTTTGCTTCACCTCAGCAATCATACTTGCAGTCAGCAGGTCTCTGGAAAGAAAAGAAAAATGGCAAAGAGGAGTGAGAAGAAGACAGAGAAGAAAAGAAAGGAGATGAAAGTTATTTTTGAATATTTACTGAATCTAGATTCTTCTTCTATTCAACAGCTTTCTCCCATGTGCTCCGTTGGCTCTTGTAAACCATATTCCCAATAGTTTTGTCTTTCCTTAATGTGGCTGCTCTGTGTTGCTTTAAAAAAAATAAATTAAAAAGTCCTATGCATTTGTCAGTAAAAAGCATCCAAGCTTTGTAAGTGTAATGAGAACAGTGGGTGAAACATATGGCAGATCCTCAGATCTGAATGGAAACATAGCAGAGCAGACAACACTAAATTACATACAAGAGGCTCAGACAGCTACCAGGAAATGAAGAGTGGATTACTTCTTTTCACCTTGAACCAGATGAAATAGATTTGTCTACCCATCTGTGGAATCTGAAATTCTTTTCTACCCAATCTGATCAGAATTTGTGTCTGGGCTGTGTTACAGGCAGTCCTGATTATTCATTTTGCCTAGACCTCATCAGGACTCCCGATGTGTGATATTAATCCATAACAGAGTCAAGTTTTCAGATTTATTTTTCTGGTCTCCCAGAGACTTGCAACACATGCATAATTTGCAGAATCCTAAATATAAATCAATCAATCAATCAATCTACTTTCTCAACCTAACAACCTAAATTAAAAAGAAAGTTCTGTGGCCTAACAATATGGTTTTCAAAGCCGGGTAAGGCAAGACATATTTTAAATTTTTGGCTGATGCCATTTGTCTTTCAGTGAAACCGATTTTCTAACATGCTCTAAATGAGGGAAAAAGAACTTTGTAGCTATGTGGATTCTCCTGTTTTTACTGGAGTCAGCCACTGACCAACTGCAATTACCTGTATTAGCCAAGGCCTTCAGTGTTCCTTCAAATTGATGGCAACCATGAATTGTAATTTCATGGAATTTCTGATAGAGATATCAGATTAATAAATTTATAATGGCAATAAATTTCTAATGGAATTTGTTTAATGTGAAAATAATTTGAATAATTAAAAAGCTGAAGCTAAAATTTGGTTTAAATTAAAAGGAATTTTAAAAATGTCCTCCAAAATACTTCACTTAAAAATTCCCTAAAATGGACTGTTCACTATTTCTTGATTAAAACTCAGGGCTTTGCAAACAATTTGCTCATTATTAGCTGAAACAAACAAATGAACAAACAAACCAACAAAAACCCCAAACCCAACAGATTTCATAGTTCTTCTGCTTATTAGGCAGTAATTCAATTGTGTTTGAACAATTTGCTGAGGTCAGTCAACCACTATAGGAGATCCAGTGCACTGCACAGGACATATAATGAAGACAGAAAACATGTCTTAAATTACATGAAGATTTAAAGGGCTTTCATTCCGTGGTGCTCAGAAATTCACTGACAGTAATAAAATAGTGAGAAATATTTATTCATACACATTCAGGCACAAACTCAGTTCCAGTTTAAAAAATGGTTCTCTGTCAACAGCCAGAAATCAGACTTTTATTTTGTAGGAATGATACAATTTTTAAGCAAGAATTAAGTAGCTAAAAACTAGACATCAACCTGTTCTTGAGGCATTTTTTATTTGACACATGAAATTATTTAGAGAAAACCTCCCTGATCCCAGCAGGTTTGTACAGGTATATTTTCTATTATGGTCAAGTCTCCTTTTTCATCTTTTCAATGTTTTATTTTATTTCACCATATAACCTGAACAATCCTATTACACACTGCATTCATTTTTACACATTCATTTTTTCATAATTAATATGGATCCCTTGTGTCATGACCTTGTTCTTTATCTAAGCAAAATGCTGGAAAGAGATTGTTGCTGAAGACAACCAGGCTCCCTAAAAGGAAAAAATGGGGAAAAAAATTTAGAAAAAATTGAGAAAAATCCAGACTTTACAGTCTGATAGATTCCTTTAATTAAGAGTAGTGAAACCCATACGTTATTCTCTAATGTAGCTGATTTAGAGTGGTTTAACAGACCCAAATTTAATTCTGAAGTCCTTTGTCTATTGATTAATACCCACCAATCCTCTTTATTCCCTTCAGCTGGGCTAGAGCATTTGCGGTTAATCACTGCAGGTATTGTGATTCCTAATTCCACTACTTTTCGAGCACAAGAAGTCAGTGATCTAGATATTCCAGTATTATTTTCTTACCAAATTGCATAATCCCTACAGCCAAGCAGAACTGAGCATGAAGAGTCATGGTTACTTTTTATTTAGAAAGCAGAGACCTGGGAGGACCAAGGGCAGACAACGCGTCTCTGAGGATGAACAAACATTTCTGAGCAGGGAGCAAGAAGCAGGGAAATAAAGGAAAAAGGGTGACTCCAAGCTGTTGGACTGTGTTGGAAACACAGATGTTTCTTCTGTCAGTGATAAATCTCAGTCTGATTAGCAGCTTCTGAATTTTTGGGCTGCAATGTTCTGGGCTGAAGTTCCACAGGAACTTCTACTGATGGTTTGGGGTTAGACTGTTAAGGATTGATTCAGAGGACCTTTCTAACAACCTGTCTAACCAGTCTAATGTATTTTATAAACAATGTCCACTTTCCATTAACAATTGCTGTATGCTCTTGATTCCTGTTCTTATAGTATAGGTTCAGGATGCAACAGTTCAGATGCAACACCCAGTTTAGAAATCCCTTACAGGCCAGAGCCAGAAGAATGTTTTTGGATAGT
The DNA here is from genome assembly GCA_024500445.1 of Entomyzon cyanotis. Taxonomy (NCBI): domain Eukaryota; kingdom Metazoa; phylum Chordata; class Aves; order Passeriformes; family Meliphagidae; genus Entomyzon; species Entomyzon cyanotis. Next base: position 54,961 of record JAKEPQ010000008.1, on the reverse strand, counting down.
TCCAGTGCTTGATCTTTTGTTTCTATTCTTTTCCTGAGGACCAGCCCCTGGCAGCTGCCTGGTTATGAGCAGGGATGTGCATAAGTTCAGATCCAATGCCTCCTTGCATCATACCCATATTTGATTTCTATCTTGGAGAAGAATGAAAATTAATGAATTTTCTTTTCAGGGCAAATTTTACTGAGAGAGCAGTATTGCTAACTGTGGTCGATTGTACTGTGACTACAATTCTCAAAATATGAAAGAAAGAAAACCAAAGAAAAACTAAAGCTTTATTGGTTTCTTTTTTCACTCCTCCTTCATTCCTTGAAGGTATTTTGAAAGTTTCTTGGATAACAGCTGACCTCAAGGTTAGCCTTCCCTCAGTGATGCAGTGACAGATGTGTTCATCCAGACACACTATTAATGTGGAGTATGGTAAAATATAAAGAGAGCAAAGAAAAGTTTTGTCCTCTGGAACACCCAGAAACAGCCTGGGTCTACAAAACAAGAGTGCCAGGTCTGTTTTCAGAGGTCTGCTCCCCTTTCAAGCCCTGCTAAATCAGAGTAATACTTTTGGATGTACCAGTTTAAGAAGTTATGGGAAAGTGGGAAAACCATGGAAGTGAAAAATGAACTGTGAACAAAATTGCCCATTCACACTGCTGCCCAAAATAAGATTGTGGCTTACACAAGACTTAGTACCGCTGTTACACCTTCATTTACATAATTGCAGCCCCAGAAATACAGCCTGACTGCCTGAGATGCAGCAGTGCAGCACAGGATTTCATTCTTTTTGGTTGTTTATAGGTTCATCCCATCGTGGTGATGTCTAAAGTGGTGGAAGTGCTGCACTGACAAAGGAAGGGCAATAAAAGCTGGGTTTTCTAGCAAATCAAGTTTGTAACACACCTTTGGGTGGTGGCTCTACATTTTACCCTCCTCTGCAATGAATACTCCGTCCTCACTGTGGCTGCAACCTGAGCATCTCAGGTGCTCTGAGCAGGAAATTCAGCTGTCAGATTGCTCCTGCTGCTTTACAAAAGCTCTGATGCTGTTCAGTGTTACTTCCCAAGCTTTCTGTTCTCCTTGGTCTTGTGTTGCCATTAAATAAGAGTCAGAGTTTCCTGCACATATGGGTTATGGAGTTGTGCTACTGATGCCAGCAGCCTACTCTGGCTGCTTCCCTCTGAAAGGTTTTGGGAGATATTTGCAACACTGCATGCTTTAAATGTAACTAATACTGAAGACATAAAATTAGGAGATCCAGAAATAATGCTGGCAAACTGAAAATAGCTGAAGTATAGTCCTGGTTTTTTAATATCCTGCTACCTATGAGTATTTCTTTCTTGTTATTAAATAGTCTATATCTAACAGGTACTGACCACTGTTTCAAGAGTAGACCCAAACCTATATTTATTTATATATTTTTATATATTTACACATATTTATATGTGTATATTTGCATATATTTATATACATTTATATATTTATATACATTTATATATTTTGTATATGTAAGAGTAGAAGAATTATTATTGAAGTTTGGGGGTTTTTTTCCTTTGGATTTTTCCCTTTTTTTTTTTTTTTTTTTTTTAATTTTACAAAAGCTAAGGGTTGTACATGAGCAGAGAAGAACTATGTACTCCACGAGGGAAATTGCAGGCAGAATACAGACCAGATCAAAGGCAGACATAATCTCAGAGTGAAGTGCAAAATGATATATTTTTGAGAGCCTGCAATAGATGCATTTAAAGACAGTAAGATAGCACTCTTTAATGTCTTCAGAGAATCTTGTGGGAATGCAACAAAGAATAAGACAGGTTTTTTATAATACAATTCAATTTATAATTCAATTACCATTGAGAGTAGCACAGCCTCCAAGTTCTCCACCCATTACAAAGCACTTTGAGGACAATGAGTTTTTCAGGCTGCCAAAGACTTGGAGACAAAACATTTTACATCACTTTGTTTGGAAGAACTAATAGTCTCCAAAATCCAGACAATTTAATACTCAAGAGGAACAAATATCTGAAATTTCCCCAAATAGAAGGAAGAAATATTCTTGGCTGTAATAGCTAAATTGCTTGTGGAAATCCCAGTGTCCATATTTTGGAGAAGCAAGACTTCATATGGAATTTGCCAAGCACATGTCTTCAGTTAGGCTCCTCATTTATACAATTCCCACCTTGGCTCAGATCCCTCTTAGTCTGATTCACTAATTCAAAGCACAGATTATCTGTTAGCATGATAGAAGTAAAAGCCTGAACTCCAATGTTTCTCTTACATTCCTTGTCTCCAGAAATTGTCCTTTTATTTTCTGTTCCTGCTTAGTTTATCTGACAGGCAATGTGCTGCATGGGTATCACATGCACAAGAAATCCCTTTTCAGTAATTTACAGTCAACTATCTCAGGTCTACCTTGGGGATGTTCAACATCAGAGGAAAAAAAAAAGTGAAATTTAACTCTTTTTATCCAGTAACTACACAGCTGTAGCATGGAAGACATTGACTCTTAGCTTTCTGAATTTTACTCAGGATTAGGCAACAGGCAGCTCTCCTCCAGTGCAGGTTAGGGTTAGACTAACCGTGTTACTTTTAGTGTCTTGTTATAAAGTGTTGAGTAAAGTGGCCTGCATAATTTTATTTTCTCTGCTGTTTTGAAATCAGCTCTATGGTAACAGCAAAGGCAGACCGAGACAGAGTATTAGTCAGAGAATGACGAAAAAAGGAAAATACATTCCAGTGTTCTCCCCTCCAGCTCTCTCTTTCCCTCCCCATAGACTCCTAGAGTAAATATGTAGCTGCTCACACTACAGAAATGTCTCTGTGGTAAAAACAGAATCACAGTAAAAAAAAAAAAATTAAAAATAATATTTTAAGAGACCACTGGAAATTATCTCATCCTACCTCCTCCCTGGAGCTGCCTTAACACTGACGTGTTAGCTCAAGTTGCCCAGAGGGGTTTGGGAACTCTCTTGTGACAGAGGTTACACAATGGTCTTGGCAGCAGTGCTTAGGAAATTACCTAATTTGGACCTCCATGGTATTCACTGCCATTTCTGTCAAGCCTAACTTTTCAGTGTAAAACTGTCCTTAATTCCCTGATAGTCCTGAGAGACAGGGCTTCAGTCTAAAGGTGTGTGTTTAAGTATCCATCCCACACACCACATCCACTCAGCTGTGCCATTTATGCCTGGTCCCAAATTTCTCTTTATTTCAGTCCCCTGGGTTGAAAAATAACATTTTCCATGCCCTGATCTGCCAGTAATTAGCTGCAGCTGTCCTGAGACCAAAGGAACTGACTCTACATCATCTTTTCAAGAAAAGGCAACAGGAAGATTTTTGGTGGAAAAAGATAACAAATTTTCATGTTGCAATTATCCCAGCGTTGCCATGCATTGTACCCAAAAACTGTCAAATGCACAGAGTTATTAGAGGGGTTTTGTGCATCCTCTACAATAAGCTTTTCAAAGGCCTATTATGAAAAAACAGCTCAGTTTCTGTCTCACTGAGTTTCACTTCAAACAGGGCTGAGCAGAAAATTTTTAAAAATCTCAGAGGAAAGCTATTGTTCATATTTTATACGCAGTTTCCAACCTGTAGCACTCTGAATGGTTCAAAGATGTTTTTGTTTCGTTATCTTGGCCATGACACACCATAGAAGAAATTATTTCCACAAGGAAATCTGAAGATGGGAAATACGAGGATTGCACTGTGGAAAAGAGGAATAGGGGAAAGCACGTTTTTCAGAGGGGAGCAGTTAAGTTAAGGACTTTGGCAGCAAAATTGCAATGATTTTATTTCTATGAGAATCAAAAGAGTTGTTTTTTCATTTGAATGTGTGAGTTGGGCTCCCAGTATAAGACACTTGAGTTTATGATCAGTGCAGTATCCAGACTCATTAAAACATCAGAAATAAGCTGTTTTTGACAAATTATGTGTACTTTTGTTCCTCAGCTAAATAAAACTCCATAATAGTTCCTTTAATATCTTGAACCCTTTACAAAGATTGCACTTCTTGGCTTCCCTTTAAAGCAGTTTTTAAAAGATATGTGGGTATAAAATAAAGAAATTAATGAAAAAGAAATAAGAATTATGCAATTTCTTTTGGGAAGGGAAATGTAGGGGGTTTTTAATACAATAATGCTAAAGCAGAGGGCAAAACTGCTACACTCAACAGTGGAGAAAAATGCAAAGAAATAATTTGATAAATGCATATAAAATGTCTCATCTTTGCTGAAAGGACTGATTTAAAAATATACTCTTCCAGCCAGATAGGAACTTTCATTTGCTTAAAACAGATTTTATAAAATATTATTAATTTAGGCTCATTTCAGCACTTCACTTCTTATGCAATATTCTTCTTGTATTTAAAAGGATAAAAACATTAATTTGTATCTTCAAAGACATAATTTAACCATCTGAAAGGTGGCTTTAGTAATGCACTCACTGCACTTTCTCACTCACAGCAGCTGTCTCTTAATGTGCAGCTATGTGCAGTCTAGCAAACTAAAATGAAATTTTTTTAATAGCTGATTTAAAAGGACCTTTTTCACATTGTAATTAAAAAATTACCTATCTCCCAGTGCTTCTAAGTAAATAGGCTGTGATTTTCAAAGCTGCCCAAAAGATACACAGTTCCAATTCCCAGCCAAATAAATTTGATTTAGCATTTAAAATACCTCCAATTGAATATCTTTCTGCTAAAAACTTTTGAATTTAAGCCAAGCTGCATAAAGTACTTTAATAAGAAACTAATTTGAGATTTCAGTATTAATATATTTTCATAGAGCTCAGTAGACTTGCAGACAGCTTGTAAGTCTGACTTATCACTTCTTTGAACTCCTTTTGAAGATGATAGGGAAAACGACTCTAATAGTTATTAGTATCCTAGCCACATTTAAATATCCATGAATCCTTCATTGGCACTTCACGTTTAAGATTAAAAAGTGATAAAACTTTATCTGTCTCATCCTTTGCATTCACTGGTGGAATTCAGACTGCAGTAGAAGTGTAACATTTCTTAAAGAAAGGTGTGCATAACCTTTTCTCAATTTTTCCTTTCTGAAAGCAGAGATGATGTTCCTTTGCTCCTATCAGACAGTGAGGGACGCCCTCTTGTTTCAGCAGAAATAAAAGATTGTCTTTTTTTGCTAACAAACTTCAAACACCACATTATGGAATCTTTTCCATTAGTCTAACTGCTGCTTCAATCCATGCTGTTTTTACTTTGCTGCCACTGTAACATTATTTCAAAGCCTAGAAGTGCTTTTACTTCTCTGATTTGACACTTTGATATCTACAGTACTTTAACATTTAGAGTCCACTGCTAGGCTTTCAAATAATGTGTTCAAACAATATTTTTGCTTTCTTTTCACTGAATATTCTTGAACTCCAGCTCTTCTGCAGACTCATATGTTTGTTCAGTCTCTGTTTCATACTGTTATCCTCCAAGGCCTGTCTTGTAGTCTGTCTTGCTGTCAAAAATGCCAATCTCTTTTGCATTCCATAAATTATCACCAGAATAATTTGCTTATTCCTTGCCTTTACTATGCTTTGAGCTTTTTTCAGATAACTCCCTCCCTTACATAACTGTGCTGTAAGGTGCTATCCATGATTACTCATGCTTGAGCTTAATTTTCTCCTTCAATTAAAACTATAAAATTGTTAGGTCAGGAATTTTATTAACTACTGCTCCTAAACTCCAGCCAAGCTAGAAAGGACTCCTGAATAGCAGTCAGTCAAAAATACGTTAACTCCTGAATGTGCTGGAAATTTAGTTTGTAAGGTTAGTAGTTATGTCACATGCTTTTAGATGGACATTAAAATGAACTATACCTGCAATTTTGACTGTGGGTTTAGATAATTATCACTTTTCTGATGCTAAGGCCTGCATGACACTTGTGTTTCAGTGCCTGTAAGCTCACTGATGAGAGAAAGACTTTGACTTCTCTCTGGCGAAAGATCACTCTGAGACTAGGAAAAACAGATTAATAAAAAAGGGGATTTTTTGTGAACAAGATAGAGGAAAGTACGAGGAGAGGAAGAAAAGCCTGTTCTGAAGAGAAGGTGTTGAGCAATTTGGGTCTCACTAAAGACAGACATCAAAGCACTAGAGGATGAGAGCTGGAGCTGTGAGAGATTCAGTCAGTGAAGTCTGAATTTAAGGGAATAGCACTTTGTACTGATAACACTTCAATAGAGCTCCACAGAATGAAATTATGATGGTGTTTGCTTCAGATTTCCCTTGAGTTTCTTATCAGAGACTGACACAAAACATTTAAATATGACACCAACTAGGTGTGTGGGAGGAGGAAATTTTCTTCTTTACTCTTGAGTGGTGCCTGTCAGAGCCAGAGAACTCTCGAGTTTGCTATACATGGAGGACCAGCAAATTAAGAGGAAATGGCAGTGCATTGCATCAATCACATAGCTAAATTGCTCATTATTTTAATCCTATATCTTCTTCTTACAGTCTGATTCCTTTGTTCCCCTGTGGGTGCCATAGACTGGTCTTTAAATAGGTGTAGACAGATTGCTCAGTCATTTAGCTGATCTGCCATGGCACAGGTCAGGGCCTTGTTCTGTCACAGCTCTCTTGCCATTTCACTCCCCTACTGTCCCTTCTTCAGAGATATCTCATCTTACAGTATTTGCCCCTGCTTTGAAACTCTTTTCCAGCCTTTTCTGGTTTGACACAGAGAGTTTCTCTTCTGATCCTTGCAGTCAGGGTCAGAATCTCATCTCAGATGTAGACATGGGCTGTTCCTAACAGGATTCACTGGAACACTGAGCTGAGAAACTCATTAATTGTTAGTGTGTGTTGTACAGACAGGAAGCCTGCTGGCAGAGAATCACCACTAATAAATTCCTTCACAGACTATTAAGAATAAAGGGAAACCTTTGGAACTGGCTCATCAACACTTGTCACAGTGCTCCTGCTTTTATTTTCCTTTTGTGCAGTCTCATTTGACCCAGCTAGACAGATGTGATGTTATTAGGGACACTCATGTATCAGCTGGCAGCCATTCTCCTTTTGAATTCATGTCTGTCAATAAAGTACTGGGGGGCTGCCTGATACAACAAAGTCAAAGAAAAAATGTCATCTCTCTCTGTGTTTAGAGTGATTTTAAAGGACTCTGTCCTTATGTACAAGTCAATATAGTGAGGTACAGAAGATATTCTTCAAACATAGAACTGACCTATTCTAACATTTTTCTTTGGGAAGCATCTGTGAGATGAAATTTACATGAAATTTCATTCTGTGAAACCTTCAACGTATATTTTCTACACAGTTCTTTCTTTTTCCATGTCACTATTTAAAAAAATCTGCATACCAGGATGATATATAGACTAGTTATAAATGCTTTCTTGTGTTTTATATGCTTTATAGGGACTATAGAGCTCTGGGGCCAAAAAAAAAAAAAAAAAAAAAAAAGGCTTTGATTTCTTCATTGCCCATTCTTCCACATTATCCCTATGTGTGCAACACAAAATCATAAATATTGTATGAAACCTGATAGCTTTATTGAAGCAATGTGTTATGCTCCTTCTCTTTTGATTGCATCACATCACATAGGGAAAGGACTGGCAAATGGCCTGGGCAGTGTTATATTTCAAGATCTTTATGGGCCCAGAATAGAATGATGCTCTAGATAGCCACAAGCTTATGTTGTCTCTAAAGTTTATTGGTATCCCACTGAGATGATGTCATTTCCATGCTCCTGGGTCACTCATTCAGCTTATGACTTCTTGTACTCTGAGCTGGCTTTTCTAAGTGTCTCTTTTGCCTGGGATACAGAAAGAGCACAGACTAATTAATATGTGTTAATCTCCCTGGCACTGGTCAATTCATGTGTCCCTTGGACTGCTCAGTTTCTATGAAATTTTGTATCTCTCAACTCTTGTTGAAGCTGCGGAAAAAAACTGTGTTCTCTGAAGATGATGGAGTCAAAATGGGGGAAGGAAGAATGAAAAGTCAATATGGAAAATTCTTTTCATTTAACACCTCAGTGGTCTGACAAGATCATTACACTTTCTGTTTTCATTTCTCCCTTAGTCTATTGAATGCTGAATTGTCAATTTATAGCTGGAGAGGTGGTGTATTTATTCCCTTCCTGCATCATATAATTCACAGTGAAATCCATTTCTGAAATAAAAAACTGCTGAGAGTGTGATATGAATAAGATAGGATTTAACAATTAAAATCATTCCAAAGAATGAGTTTTAACTTCTATTGCAGCTTTGTGAGTGAGAGTGGAAAAGCTACTAATTTAATATCTTGCCAATTCTATGAATTTTAATGGTGTATTATCATGTCAGTCGTTTTATATCTGAGTCTAACTAGAAGTTGGACACCATCATTATAATGATTTCCTATAATTGGTAAGCTGGAAGTGGGAGTACTTAACAGCTGGAGAAAATGCATGCAAGTGTTTTAAGAAACACTTGTATGAGAGAATGCAAGTGTTTCTGAAAGAGTTTTCTCTTCAATCTTTAGATTAAAGCCCAGGATCCTGATGGTATGTCTTGAACTAGCCATGAATCACCAGTCCACCACCATGTCATTTCCTTCTGCTTCATCACTGGAAAAGATTAATTATTTGAGCAGATGGTAATGCTTAAAAATGTTTGGATATTATGCTAGAAAATTGTGTCTAGACATCCAAAATGCCTAGAGGAGTTAATTTTGTCAATTTCGGGTAAAGTAGAAGGTGAATTGGTTCACAGTATGCCTCAGTAGAGAGAAAATACTGATGTATGATTTTTTATCTTACAGGAATAAAACTCTTATTGAGGTCGTTTCTGATTTTGGGTTGTTTTGGGGTTTTGTTTCTTTGTTTTCTTAGTCAAGCCAGGGATCTCTTGGAAAAAACAGAGAAACCCTGAGGTATCCAAGGGTAGTGGCTCCAGTTGTTTTGAACACTAATCATTACAGACTCATTTTCCTGTCATATGGGTCAACTGACCCTAACTAAATGCAGTGATGTTTTGTACTGATTTCTTTTCCTCTGGCTAGACCCTGCAAAATCTATTGACAGTCTGTCTTTCCTCCTCCTCTCCTCTCCTCTCCTCTCCTCTCCCTCTCCTCTCCTCTCCTCTCCTCTCCTCTCCCTCTCCTCTCCTCTCCTCTCCTCTCCTCTCCTCTCCTCTCCTCTCCTCTCCTCTCCTCTCCTCTCCTCTCCTCTCCTCTCCTCTCCTCTCTCTCTCCTCTCCTCTCTCCTCTCCTCTCCTCTCCTCTCCTCTCCCTCTCCTCTCCTCTCCTCTCCTCTCCTCTCCTCTCCCTCTCCTCTCCTCTCCTCTCCTCTCCTCTCCTCTCCTCTCCTCTCCCTCTCCTCTCCTCTCCTCTCCTCTCCTCTCCTCTCCTCTCCTCTCCTCTCCTCTCCCTCTCCTCTCTCCTCTCCTCTCCTCTCCTCTCCTCTCCTCTCCTCTCCTCTCCTCTCCTCTCCTCTCCTCTCCTCTCCTCTCCTCTCCTCTCCTCTCCTCTCCCTCTCCTCTCCTCTCCTCTCCTCTCCTCTCCTCTCCTCTCCTCTCCTCTCCTCTCCTCTCCTCTCCCTCTCCTCTCCTCTCCTCTCCTCTCCTCTCCTCTCCTCTCCCTCTCCTCTCCTCTCCTCTCCCTCTCCTCTCCTCTCCTCTCCTCTCCTCTCCTCTCTCCTCTCCTCTCCTCTCCTCTCCTCTCCTCTCCTCTCCTCTCCTCTCCTCTCCTCTCCTCTCCGCTCCTCTCCTCTCCGCTCCGCTCCTCTCCGCTCCGCTCCGCTCCGCTCCGCTCCGCTCCGCTCCGCTCGCTCCGCTCCGCTCCGCTCCGCTCCGCTCCGCTCCGCTCCGCTCCGCTCCGCTCCTCGTGGATATAGAATATAGGGGAGTTCTATTTTTCCTATTGCCTTTTACTCTTTTATACATAATTTTCACAGCTATGTGTACATTCATTATACACACCAACTATGCACACATGAATACTTGGTCCGTGTTTTGACTCAGAAGATTTATTTATAGTAATGATATTTATCAAGAAGATATATACACTAGGATTTAGTGTATGTCATTGTTGGCATCACAAACTTATTGAAACTGTGAAGAACAGGATTATATTAAAAAGGATGAACATGTGGGGTGCTGAAGGGATTATAGGAATGGAGTCTGTAATGGAGTCACAGTGTAGAATTTACAGCCAAGGAAAAACATACCAAAGACTCTGCACCTCATAAGATGGGGTAATGTGTGCCTTAACAAGGAGGAATATCTGAATTTTTATACAAAAATAAGTTGCAAATGGAAAAAAGAAAGCTCAAGCAGTAAGCAACCTTTAAGGGAACTGACTGCTGCTCTGCAAATGGCTGCATGATTGTACTGAAAATTTCAATGATGGAACCTATTTTTTGCCTATTCATTTGTTTTCAGAGTTAACTGCCCTATTTCTTTATTGATAGAATGTGAAATCTATCTTGAAGTATTAAATCCATACTGTTGTAGCATTTATTAACTTGACTAGAAGAAGAAAAAGTAGACTGCATTGCTATACTAACATTTTAGTGATTTTCTGTCTTTTATTCTCCTCTCACTGTTATGGTGACTAATTACTGAGAACATGCTGCTTTTACTGGGCTCTCTCAAGGCAAGCTAATTACATGGCTCTAATTAAGTGATTTGTTATCCAGACTTAACTTTTCCCATTTCATAAAAAGTGGCTTTACACTGTCTTGAGAAGGAGAAAGGGGGTATTTCTAACATAAGTAGGAATAAACTTCTATTCTTGATTGTGCCTCCAGAGGAAAAAAATGGGAATATAAGAAACTCCACTGATATTTTTTCTTCCTGAAGAGAGTAGGACTGACAGTATCCTGATGTTCTCTTTTCACATTTTTCACTTAGTAAATTCTAGTCTCTCTAAATGGAGGTGCTTACAGGAACACAACACAGTTAGAGATATTTAAATGAGCATTAAGCCAGGTGGCATTCTTAAGAATGAGCTATATGGGCAGTCTTTAAGAAATTACCTATTAATTTCCATTTCTTTTCTAGTAGATGGCCTTACCTGCAAAACACAACTGCATTTGACATCATGTGCAAGGATATGCCTAAAAAAGACTGGTATATGTAATATTGTTATTATGCATTGCACTTTCTCCACATATTGAAAGTCTGGGAAGAATTAAAATACATGTTCTGGTTTTCTTTTAAACAGCTTTCAGATCAGTGACAAATATATAAAGATTGTGTATGAAATTATGTTCTCATTGCTGTGCTCGTTATGTGCTCATACTTATTCAAATCCATTTCTATTGATTGCCTCTAATTAACAAGGTTTAAAATGAGATTGTGTTCTTTAGAAATGGATGATGTGATAGGATAAAGCTACAGCTTCCACACATCCCTGTAATGCCTTTATCAACACAGTTAAAATTTGACTTACATGTTTGCAATAATGCTAGCCTTGCCTCAAATTTTTGCACGTTGTACTGATGTTGCAATATTAAAGACATTAAGAAATTAAGGTACAGGCTCAAATTTACTGTTAAATCTAAGTATTTGATGTGTTAACTCCATTAAAGGGATCTGTGCATATCACATGGACATAGTTTTTTCTTTGTGAAAGAGATCTCAGCTCATAGAATGTTTTTGAATGATTCAGATGTTCAGCTCTTAACGTACAATTTTTTTCATTCTATATGAAAAATTACTCACAAAATTTTATGTAATGATACTTATCCCTGGTATAAGAAAATCAGAATCACTATGTTTTTATCAGTTCTTCCTTGGAACTGGAGAGAAAAGTAAACAAGTATTCTGAAATAATAATGGTTTATGCTGGCTGACATATGATCAGTGACATGAGCATTGGCACTCAGACTTCTTAAAATAGTCAGGATTTCTCTTCCTTAAAGAAAGGCTGGAAAGAGCTTGTCTGATGAGAAAAACTCGGGGAAGAATGCTTTGATGTTTTAATAAGTTCATATTATTTATTTCGATTTATTATTTTTTTCCTTATATATGTAATATTCTTTCCTTTCCAAACTAAAAATATTCTGGCTTTTTGAGCCATTTGGTATTAAAATGGAAGTATTTCATCATCCAGATGAAGATCTATAAATATCTGCTATAACCAGTAATAGTATTTACCATGCATTGATCATCATGTTTTCTGATGTAAAAGAGTAATCCAAAGACCAGCTGGTTTTTTATCTAATATTACATTGACCTGCCAAGCCAAAATTTTGATGAATGATGCCACCTAAATTCAGTGGGCAACAATAAAAACAGAGGGGGTTTTAGGAAAAGAGGGGAGAAAAATATATGTGTCTTAAAAAAATAGGAAATCATGAAAGAAACGGCAACAGAAATACAGGTTGTAAATGATAATGTTTTGAACATTATGCTAAACTGGCATCTTCCCTACAGACAACTCAAGGGAAGTTCTAGCTGAACTCTAAATCTAGGGAAGAAGTTAGATCCCATCACTTCATTATGTTTAGAGAAAAAACCCTAAATTAATTTTTTTTTTCAATCTTCTGAATGTTTTGAACAATCTTTAAACCTTGCTAACGTTTAAAGAAGGTCTCCTTCACACCTCTAGTGTTTAGCTGGTTTTAGAGAAATTGTATTGGACAAGTGCTAAATTTCATCATATATTGTGCTAGTGAATGCTATTAGGTAATGGAGTGAAAAGCCTGATGCTTTGGCCCTGAGAAGCATTGCAATCCCTCCCTTTGCCATGGATAATATTTGAGCCTTTCTGCCTTTTTGATTTAATAATCCAAACACAGTACCCGAAAGTTTTCATAAATAGCACTTGGATCCCTAACCTTAAGCATTTAACAGCAAATAGGACCAATGCAGAATGATTCTTACTGTCACTTTTCATTCTCACCTAGCTCAGCAGATGCACTGAGATGATTAGATGATTAGGTAAACTATATTTTTCACAAAAAATCAAAACTCTCATGTTATGACCCCCTCCACAAAAGGAATCAATTTTATTGCAATTGAATATGAGCTAAAGACAGCACTTTGCACCTTCCCTTCCCATTATATGTTGCTTTAAATTATTATGTGATAAAGTTTTAAATGTTGAATTTTCTCTGGTATTGGGTGAAAAAAACCCAAACATTTTTTCTTAGAGAATTCCTTTAGAGAGGTTTTGTTTCAGCCATTGGAACAAAACTGGTACTTCTTCTGTGGGGAGAGATTAATTTCTCCGAAATGACACTGCTCTGCTGGGAAATCTGAAATAAGGTCATTGATGAACTACTCATCTTCCCACACATGTGCTCTGGTGCAAGAAAGGCTGGTGGCATTTGCGGCTTGCTGCTTCAATTATAGTCATTTTTATCTCGTCTCTTGGAATGAGGATGTTAGTGGATCATGCATGGGGTCCAGCTGACTAACTGAGCAAATCTAGGATGCTTTTATCTCATCTATTAGTATAATTTTCAATTCATAGAAAGCAAAACTTACAAGAACCACACTACATATGTACACAGACTATTCTTCCCAAAGTATGTGCAGAAATGGCAGTGTAAATGTTAGATGACTTTTTACTTACTGTAATAAACTGCTTTAACAAGTCTGTTTGTGTGTTTTGAGGGTAACTATTTTCTTAATGTACGTTTTAAGGGTAATTATTTCCTTAATTTTGTACTGTGAGGGAATGAAACCAACGAAATCAATCTCAACATTCCTTCTGGCACTGCAGGGATCCCCACACATTGAACCCCAGACAAAAGTACCTTCACCCTTACTAATTAGACCAACCTTTGATTTATCCCTCACTTACAAACTATATGAAAACTATGAAGCAAAGATTTGGGGTTGCTGCATGTTAGTGATGGCCTTATTCTAGACAACATCTATGAGCACTTTGGAAACTTGCAGAATTACTCACAAGAACTTAAAGAATGAAACAGATTTTGTGTCTCCTACCTCCTCCCACAAAATCCCTGATGTTTCTGGTAGTTCAGTGTCTCTGCTTTATGGTAAGGACAAGAGAGTGCCTAATCAACAGCATATTGCTATGGCGTTTTCCAACAGGCAAAAATATTCCTGTCTTCTGCTCACAGATTCTAAACTATAGAACTAACAAAATCAGAAAAAATATAGGTTTTCAGAGGTGTTAGGAAAAACAAATTTGTGAGAGTACAAACTCCTGTCTCATTTCTTGTGGGTTTTTCCAGACCATGTGCTTGGAGAAAGATTCACTTTGGGAGACAGTTTTCAAAACTATTAAATGGAAAAAAAGACATTATTTACAAGCTGAATGTTTCAATGAGAATCTTAAAAGCTCTCTATTTCCTTCCCTCAGGAAGACTTGCTACCACTGGTGAAATTGTAGCAGGAGGTGAAATGGAAATGTTTTGTGCTACCTCAGAAAGTAAGCAGCTGCTGTGCCTGAAACTCTTGGAGTGAGGAGGAGAGAAGCCCAAAAGGGTTTGTGTGGACTTTGTGAAAGTGATCTTAAAAATCCTAATATAATAAAACCATATTCAGTGATCTCAGAGTTCTTAGGCAATAGAGTAGATCACTGCGAGGCATGACAAAACCACGAGATGTGATATCTGCTGTTTTGAGAAAAAAAGACACACTTCTCATTCCAAAGTGAGCATGCTTCCAACAAAGGAGGTCTGGCTGCAGCTTCTCTGGAGTGGGTGGGACTTCGGCTGTAAGATGTAGAAGCAGTTCTGAAATTCTCTACCCCCATCTTCAGCCTGAAAAGAACAAACTTCACCCTTTGTAAGGGCAAAAAAAAGCTGAAAGATCTGACTGTAGGGGGAAATCAAGGTGACTAGAGCAAAGTGACTGATTTTTCCAATTGTTATTATGATTATTTCCTGTATTTTATTTAGAAATTCACTGCACCCTGTAGGGAGGAATAGTTATTTTTTAGGCACTTCGGGAGCTCAGCTTAGTGCCTCTGAATTGCCATTAACGTCAGAGGGTATCTCAGAAAATTACCTTCACTAGGAGGAATCTGGGCTTTGTGATAAATGATAACTTGTGCTTGAAGAGAGATTATGATAAGCAGCTTACTGCTGGCTGTGGTATGGTTAAAGCAGAACAAAACAAACTCACAGAGTACAAATAAGTTTGGTAAAGCAAAATGCACCCACAAATAGCTAGATTTGTGTGTATGTGTGACCTCAGCTTGAAAAATAAGGGTTGTATCAACCAGGGCAGGTTATAAAACACTGCACTCTTTTCAAGCTGCTGGATCTGTGTTTCTATCCTCTATTCTCTGTCTAGAAGCAAAACAGAAGTCAAGCATAACTCCAAAATTGACAGGTGGAAAACCAACAGACCATGAAAATATAAGCAATTTTATAATTCCACTAGTAAGATAACAGGAATTTGGGAGATAAGAATTTGTGTAGCTGACATCATCACTGTTACAGCTTAATACAATTTATTAAAAAAAAAAAAAAGGCACATTTTATGGAAAAACACTTGGGAAGAAATGTATTTTAGCTACTCTAAAATCAGGTCACTGCAGGAGATTCTCAAGGCAGTTGATTTTATATTCTCTCAGTGCTTGTGTCTGAGAGCAAAATAAGTGAAATACCTGGGCTTGTTTAGCAATAAATTGAAACTTGCTGGGTTTAGCATGAGTTAGTGTGTGGCAGAGAGCAGCTGAATATTCTTGTGGGAGAATGAGGAATCTGGGCAACAGAGTCCCTCATTCCTCAAGTATTAATTACTATTCAGAGGGAGATTTTTCAGTAGAGAAATATGCATCCTGAAAATGCTCCTGCTCTCATCGCAGATGATCCCACCAACTTTGGTGGGACTTCAGTAAGGGTATTTCTTTTTTCTCTTAAGTTATGTATTTGTGCAGTTCAGGCAAAAGTTACACCAAAAGTTAAACCAAAATTTTAAAATGAAAAATTAATTTTAAATTTAAATTTATAAAAAGAGAAATCCATATACTGTGTTTGAATTTTGTCCATATATTTCTACAAGGAATTGAAGTACTTCACAAGAAATATTTCTATCATTTTATGATAGCTCTGTCTCACTTCTATAAGACCACAGCTCCCCCTTTTTTCTTTTGAGGTGAAGGTTCAGTGATTTTTTACCAGGGTTTTTCATTTTGTTTTACATTGGTTGGCTAGTTGTGTTGTTTTGGGACAATATGTTTGACAAACAAAACTCTGAAAGTTGTCAGTCACTTGTATAGAAAATACCCATCCAGTTGGCTGGATCATTTAAAATGATAATTGAGTTTGAGAGTAATACCAAGCCAATACTTATATTATACAGGCAGTACTCTGAAGAAAAGAAAATAAGAAAAAATAATCAAAGCAAGGCAGATTTTTAAGTATTAATTTTAACTTTTCTTATAATGGGGGTTTAAAATATTTGTCTAAACTAAGTTTTCACTTTAGAAAATGTGCATTTTTCTTCCCTGGAGTGCCTTCTTTTGTGTAGAACTTATTTCACTTTATTTATACATCTAGTGAATTGAAATCACTCAGATATTCTAAAATCAAGTTTAACCTTGAGCTCCACACAAAAAGACTCTGTCTAGCTGTGAGGTTTTTGTGTGTTTGTGCATGTCTTTGTTCATTTCTTCAGCGTGAACAAGAAATATGTTACAGCAAAAAGAAAAGCCCATTGTATCAATTACGAGTTTCTGATTTGATTCAGCAGATCTCCATTGCTGAATAGTGGATCAAGACTAATGCAAGTGTTTATATCACAGAGACCTACTGCCTCACTGAATTTAAATGGAAAAATAACCATTAATTTCTGTAACTCTGAGTTGTCGTTGCACTGCTCTCATAACACAATTGTCTCACACTGCTCCAGTTGATTTCTTCATTTCCCCAGTATCACCAGAAATGTCCAAATATCCCTTTGTACGGTGTCAATAAAACCCTTTTCTCTCTCTGTCCTTCTCTCCTGGGGCAAATCTATGGTATGTGCTAATGTGGAGAGAGGTTGTTCTTGCAACAGTCAGCCAGTGTGCAGAACAAAGGAACTCACCTGGACTACAAATGTCCAGAAGTTCTTCCCAATCTAAATAATTCTATGATTCTCTGACGTATTTTAAGGCC
Source organism: Entomyzon cyanotis (assembly GCA_024500445.1). NCBI lineage: Eukaryota > Metazoa > Chordata > Aves > Passeriformes > Meliphagidae > Entomyzon > Entomyzon cyanotis. The sequence goes on along the minus strand of JAKEPQ010000008.1, from coordinate 37,934 downwards.
TTTCATTAAAACTTTATTATACCTCATTCGTACTTGGGTACAAAAGGTATCACAGACTCCAAATTAACCAAACAACCAAAATGACATCTCTATAGAAGGAAAATAAAGTGTGGAAAGACAGAGTAGAGAGTTGTCACAAATATCTGAGATTCTGAGATCACTGCTTTATATTTTAGAAGTAGAGAAAAGACAATTCTCACAAGGAGATTTCATGCTTTGTTTTAGAGGATGTGTTTTATTTCTAGTTCTTTAGAACAATTGAAATAATATAAAGAAAATTGAGGTTTTCTAAGAAACTTATATTTTGTTGAAACTCTGTTGCTAGCTCATGTATTTCCAGTTATGTTCTTTCTTTTTCACTGTTGATAGTGATATTGGGGTGCTTAGCAGTAGCAGCCACTCACAACAGGTTGATGACATTGTCTGCTGTACTGTGGCAAAATGTAAATAATGTGAGCTAAGGATTAACCTATTTGGAAAAATGGACTCTAAGAGCAATTAGAATTTCTGAGAGGGACCAATCTGATTTTTATTTATCAATATATGTTATACATGAGATTGTCACCAAAACTGCGGGAAAAACAAAAACACTCCAACAATATTTCTGGCCAGGATGTACAATAGAAATAATTTCATCCACGGCCTGGGTGTGCAGAGAAAATCATTCCATGATACATGAATTTTACAAGATTTTCCCAAAACTATGCAGTCAAAACCCATAGAATTCCATTGATTCAATGTTCATTGGTCTAAAGTTGTGTAGTTCTTAGTATTGGTTTCCTATTGGATCTGGATTTCTTCACCTCCAGTGCTAATTAGGTTCTCGTTTTTATCTCTCTCTTTACCCAGACCAGGTGTTTCTGACCATGCCAGGGGGTGAGGTTTGGAGTTGATGTTCCGTTAATGGCTGTTGATGGTCCTTAATTTTTGTGCTGCTCCCAAGTCTGTGGAGATGCTAAGTTCATCAGACCTCACCTGGTGGAACAATGCCTTGGAAAGAAAATTCTTTTTTCTGGGGCAAAGGTGAACAAAAGCCTTGACTAAAGTTATATAAAAATTTTTAAACTCTATATTTTCCAACACAGCGGTAACAACCTGTCCCTGTCTTCAGTTTCTCTGTCCATCTCTCTTTTTCCCTCTTTGCTCCCTTTTCTGTCCCACTTTGGTAGGAACACTTACTCATCGTTATTAATAACCAGCTTTCAGATGTAATATTGCTGTATTTGTGCTTTATTTTTGTCTGAGAAATCTATTAAAAAGAATCCTTCCCAACTGCCCCTTTCACAGGAGGACAGGACACTTGCCCATTCATCAAGACCAGTTGACTGGTAGTCCAGTGTATCTGATCTCAGGGGGGTACAATCAAAATGTCTCAAATCATCTAGGTTATTCTAGACCTCAAATCATAACTTTTCCCTGTGTAACATTCTGGTCTTCCAGTGTGTTTCTTTATAAAGGTAATACTATCTAATAACATTGTTCCCTGGGGTGTGTAACAACCTAGTTATTTCCTGAAACATACAGTCGACCTCAAGGAAACACCATATCTGACACTGGTGATCTGAACATGGAAGAGAAGGTGAAAGAAAGGACTAAGCTGAACATTAATAGGTTCATGCAGCTGTCTCCACGGTGGCAGCTGGGATCAAAGCAACCTGGCCTGGAATCTGTCCAGGTGGAACAATATTCGGTCACACCAAACAAATGAAAAACAAAGATCTGGGCCACTGACATGGAAAAAAGCTATTCTGAAAAAGAGCCTAGAAAGCAAGCCAAGGCCAATGAGATTGAGCAAATGGAACCCACTGGGAGACAGCAGACAAAGAACTGATGGTATTTCCACAGTGTTCCCAAGATGCATACAGAGAATTAAAATCTAGAACATAAAATGTTCTAGAGGTGGAGGCTTAGTAGAGTTTCCAGCCTGCCAGCCTACCCTTAAAATGGCTTTGCATTTGAAAGCCTATGACTTACCTACTTAAAGCACCTGACTTTGGCAGTGGTTTAAAATTAACCTCAGATAAATCTGATATTGTGCAGAATGATCACTGTGGCTGGAGAGCCAATCTGTACTTCAGGGTTATTTTGCTGGGGTCTGTTGTAGACTGCTCTTCCAGCCATTCTTGCATCTGTTTGTCTTTCCCAGGCATTTCCTTTTTTTTATTATTATTTATTTTGTTCGACTTCCTTCTGGTTTATTTCTGTTTGAAATTTACATCATTTGGCCAGGCTGAAAGCTAGTTTCTAAAACCATTGGGAAGGCAGAACATACTCCCAGTCCTTCTCCGTGTAGAGGTACAACATGTGCTGGAAGCCTGGAAAGCCACTTACATCCTGGGATGCATAAAAAGATGGCTGTTCAGCAGGTCGAGGGAAGTGGTTCTTCCCCTCTGCTCCTATGAATCTCCACCTGTAGAGCTGCATCCAGTTCTGGGTCCTCAGCACAAAAATGATGTGATTCTACTGGGGAAACAGGCTGAAGGAGCTGAAGAAGAGGAAAAAAAATAATATTTGGCAACGAAGTTGTCCATTATCCATCTCCTGGTGGATTATTCTTTACTGAATTAAAATAGTTACTTCTCTCCTTTACTTTTATTTTAAAGTATTTTAAAAGAATAAGATTTTGAAAATAACTTTTCCTCTCTTTTCTGAAAAGGTAATTTTCTCTCTTATTTCTCTCTCATTAAAAGGCAAGGTGGCTTCTGAACTTTGTTCACTTATAAATTGAAAAACAAAACAGATCCCTCTGCTCTCAAATCTCTGGGTCACCATTATCCTCTGTCATATGTTCCCCATTAGATATATTATTCTCATTCAGCACTATTGTATTGGTTTCTTTTGCAACAAGTCATTTTTATTCTACTTTCCTGGGATAATGTATCTGCTTGACTTATAATTTCAGTAAATTCCCTCAAACTGGGAAACTTCAGCTCTTTTCTTAATACGAAATTAAGAGTACTATTTTATAAAGTAGTTTTCCAAGGTGTAATAACAGTTGGAGTCTAACTTATTACTGTCTCCTTCAACAATATTATCAACAAAAATAAATCTGTGCTGAAACAACTGTATTTGATTGGGACATAGAAATAAAATTATGACTCGGGATCAAGTTTGTACTAGACCTTGCTTGTCTCCAAGAAAATATACTTTCTGCAGGTTGTCCTGTTCGACATCAGGCAGCACAGAGAAAGCAGAGCAGAGCTGAAGTGCCAGTGGCTGGGCAGAGAGGGGCACAGGAGGCAGGCTGAGGGCATGGTCCTGTGTAGAGAGCAGCTGTCCCTGCTGCTAGCTCTGCCTTTGGCATCTGCTGCCCTGTGGGTGTGCAGCTGCAGCAGCATTTCCTGTGGGAAGAGGTGCTGCTGCCATGGCCCTGGGGCACAGTGAGCCCATGGCTGTGCCCCCCAGCACCTGAGTGCCACCCATGCTGGGGAGGAGGGGAAAGGGAAAGGAATTAGAAGGGAAAGAAGAACCTAGAGATTTTGTGAGGAAAATAACAATTTATTTCCTTTTTCTTCAATAAAGAATTGCAAGCCCTGCTACAGCTGGGTTGGCCTCTTGCAGGGCTGGGGAGAGTCCTGGGGGCTGGGGACCCTTCTCTTAACAGGGTGCCAGGGTCCCCATGGCAATTGGTGCCAGCCCAGGACAGGGGTGGAGGGGCTGAAACTGCTGCCCTGGGCAGGGGCATCTGCCACTGTCACCACCTCCTGCCCTGGCTCCTCCTGGGGCTGCTCCCACTCCATGGGGACAGGCGCAGCTGGGGTGTGGCTGAGAGACCTGGGGAGAGCAGCCTCTGATGTGCTGGCTTCCTCTTCCATGTCATAGCCTCTGGGGCCACTGGCAGGAATTCTGATCGAGGAACTGCTGGTCCAGGAGCTGATGGAGCTGGAGCTGGAGCTGGAGCTGGAGCTGGGCCTGGGGCTGGAGCTGGAGCTGGAGCTGCAGCTGGAGCTGGAGCTGGGGCTGGAGCTGGAGCTGGAGCTGGAGCTGGAGCTGGAGCTGGAGCTGGAGCTGCAGCTGGAGCTGGAGCTGGAGCTGGAGCTGGAGCTGGAGCTGGAGCTGGAGCTGGAGCTGGAGCTGGAGCTGGAGCTAGGCCTGGGGCTGGAGCTGGAGTTGGAGCTGGAGCTGGCACTGGCCACAGGCCCATTGCTCTCGTCCCTGACAGCACCAGAGTGCAGCAGCCTCTGGGCCTCCTCGCTGCACTGGCCCACAGCGATGCTGATGACGCCATGCACCAGCGCTGCCGTGTGTTGCTCCAGGACAGGCTGCAGCAGTGGCACCAACACCTCGGCATTCAGCCCGTTGACACACAGGTCGTGCAGGATGGAGCTCTCTGCGGCCTCAACCAGCCACCACCAGTGCCCGAATATCCCCTCCAGCCTCTGGCGCAGCCAGGGCCGCACGGGCTCCAGCAGCTGCGCGTGTCCACGGAAAAGTGCAGCCCACACCTCGGGCCGGAGGCCACCCAGGAACTGCAGCCCTGAGGGCCCCGGCTCAGCTGGGGACAGTGTCCCCTCTGGAGGAGCTGGAGGGGACACCACAGGGCCATAAGGGCTGTTCTCATCCAGGCAGCCGGGAGTTCTCCCTGCCTGGCTGGTGGCTGCTGGCAGCTGCTCAGGGGCAGTGCTGGCTGTCTCCAGATACTCCTCTCCGTGCTCATAAAGCCTGACAGTCTCTATCGGTGTCCTGCAGAGTGGGCACGAGGGATTTCGCTGTGCCCACCGCACGATGCAGCCCAGGCAGAACCGGTGGCAACAGGGCCCAGCAGAAGTCACATCCCTCAGAGAGTCCTGGCAGATGGGGCAGTTGCCATCTGTCTCCGTGGCCATACTGGGGCTCTGCAGCACATTTGGGAGCAGCCCACAGTGCCTGGCTGCCCCAACCCGGCAGGGCAGGGAAACAGGAGTGATGGCTCTGGGACTGGCAGTGAGATCTGCCGAGAACAGACCCCACCCAGCACCAATGGCTTGATCCTCTGGGCCTTGCAGTCTTGCCCAGGAGCACTTCAGGCTGGAGGCAGACTGGTCCTGCCAATCTCTGAATGCAAGCAGTGAGAGGCACAATGGCACAATCCATCCCCCTCGTGATGCCACAGTCCACTGCTCTGTGACATCAGCCTCCACCCCCAGAGACAGCACAAAAGGCATTTAGCCTCCTTGGAAGCCCAGGATAAGCAGTGAGGGACATGAGGTCACAATCCATCGCTTCCTGGTGTCACCATGTGCACTTCAGCTTCCTCCACCCTGCGATGGTGCAGCAGGCCTTCCATCCCTGCAGCCACATGTTGACAGGAGAAAAAAGGAAATACTCTTTCCTAGATTCAATTTCTGCATTTGCATGTTGCTCTCCCTTGGCCACCTGCATCACATGTCCTCAGCCCTGTCTCTAACCCCTGCTCCTGACACTTTGCCGTGGTTTCTTGGGGCCTTTCCTGGTCTCTATTCACAGAGCCTTTTGTCATCCTCCCTCGGAGAGGCCATCACATCCAGGCATTTCAGGCCAGGCCCTGTACAAGGTTTTTGCCCTTCTGGTTTCCAAGTCAGAGCTTTTCCTCTCTGCAGCCCGACTGCATCAAGGGTGCTGTGCACAAGGACACTTTGCACCTGTGTTTAGGGCTGTGGGACTGTTCTGCCTTGCTTGCTCAGGAAAATGGGTCCCCTTAGTGCTGTCTAGGGGGCTCCAAACCCAGGAAGGAATTCTCTCTGCCACTTGTTTTCCAAGAGTTCTGTCATCAGCATAATGACAAGGCCAGGCCTCCATCCTGGGAGCACTCCTGAGGTGACAAGGACACACTCCAAAGGACAGCATGTGGGCCCCTGAGCAAAGGCAATCTGCAAATACGCAAATGGTGCCCCACAGGTGCAGCTCCACTTTTCTCCTCGTGCCTCACATGGCTTTGCTGAGTTGTCTTCCCCTCCTGAATCCTGAAGAATGGCAAGGACGCTGTGCCAGCAAGGTGGAGTCTGACACTTCATTGCTGACCAAACAAAAGCCCCTCCATATTGTTCAGGCTACAGAGCTGTGGGAATAAATGAAAATGTGTCCAAATCAGTGCAGGGTCTTGTGGGCCTCACTGGGTTGCTGTGGGACAGCTCGTGGGAAATGACCAAGAAGGACAATTGAATGACGGCAGGAAGCCTGGCTGGGGGAGCAGGTTGGGTTTTTTCAAAAATTTGGGATGGTGCAGTTTAATGTCTCAATCCAAACTGTGAGGGGATTTTGCTGATTCCCAACTGGGATGGGCTGTTGACTCTCTGGAGGGAGAAGAGGCCATGCAGAGAGATCCAGAGAGATTGGAGCACTGCATTTCCAGTGGGAAGGGGTTCTGCTGCCATGGCCCTCGGCCTCAGGCTGTGCCTCACAAGACACGGGTGTCATGGTGGGGCATGAGGGGAAGGGCAAAGGCACCAGGAGGCTGAGGAAGAACCACCCAGAGACTGTGTGAGGGAAAAAACCCCAATTTATTTCTTTTTTCTTAAATACAGGGTTGAAAGCACATTGCTAGTCCTACTGGCGGGGGGGCCTCTTGCAGGGGCGGGGAGATTCCAGAGGCTCAGGCGCTCTTCTCTTTGGGGGACGCTGTGGTCCCTGGGGTGAGCAGTGTCCAAATTGGGTAGGGCTAGAGGGTCTGGGGCTGGTGCTGTGGGCAGAGGGACCTGCCTCCTCCTGGGGCTGGTGCTGCTCTGGAGACATGAGGACAATTGGCGGGTGGCTGTGACCCCTGGTAGGGGTGGCCTCCATGTTGACACCTTCATCTTCCTCTTCCACGGAGACTTCAGGGGTGCTGGATAGAGTCCATGTCCAAGAGCTGGAGGAGCTGGAGCTGGGGCGGTTAGGAGGGGGGGAGCTGGGGCTGTTGGGAGTAGGGGAGCTGGGGCGGTTGGGGTGTGGGGAGCTGCTGGGGCTGGAGAAGTGGGAGAAGCTGGGGAAACTGGAGAAGATGGAGTTGGAACTGCTGGAGCTGCTGGAGCTGCTGGAGCTGCTGCTTGCTGCTGAGCTGTCATCCTCATCCGCGGCAGCGTGGGAGCGCAGAAGCCTCTGGGCCCCCTCTCTGCACTGCCTTGCAATGATGTCGATGGTGCCCTGGATCAGTGCCATTGTCTGTTCCTGCAGGATGTCCTGCAGACGCTGGGTCATGATCCCCTCATCTGGCCCATACACACAGAGAGCATGCACGATGGCACTGTATGTGCTCCTTGCTCGCCACCACTGGTCCCTGTAGATGTCCTCCATCCTCTGGTTCAGCCAAGTCCTCAGGGGTTCCAGAAGTTCCCGTTGTCGACGGAAAAGTTCTGCCCAGACCTCAGGCAGGACACCGCCGACAGCTCGGGCTGGTGTCTCCTGAGGAGAAGAGGGATGGGGCGGCACAGGGGGATGGGGGCTGTTCCTGTCCTGGCCGCCTGGAGCTCTCCCTGCCTGGCTGGTGGCCGCTGGCAGCTGCTCAGGGGCTGTGATGACTATCTCCAGATAGTCACCTGTGTCATCAGAAAACCTGACACTCTCTATTGCTCCTCTGCACAGTGGGCATGAGGGATTCGTCCTTGCCCACCGCAGGATGCAGCCCTGGCAGAAATGGTGGCCACAGGGCAGAGCAGAAGCCACATCGTCAAAAGTGTCCTGGCAGATGGCACAGTTGCCACCTGTCTCTGTGGCCATATTTGGTCTCTGCAGCAGGTTGGGGAAGGCTGAGGATCAAGAACTGCTCTCCGTTGCTGGGGTCACACCCTGCAGGAGAGGGGAGGAACGAGAAGGACACCCTCCCACCTCCCGACAGCCCTGTCACCTGTCCCACGTCCAACGCAGGGGACCTTTCCCATCAGTGCTGCAAGCACACGCAGTGCCCGGCTGCCCCAGGCAGGCAGGGCTGGGCAAACACTGCTGGTTGCTCTGGGTCTGGCACTGGCACCCGCCAAGAACAGGCACCACTCAGCACTACAGAAACCTGGCTCGATCCTCCACACCTTGCAGTCACCCTTGGTAGGAGTTGAGAACAGAGCCAGACTGGCCCTGGCTCTGCCCACACCCATATATAAGCTGTGAGGGCTGAGATGTCACAATCCAGTGCTCGGTGATGTCACAATCTGCTTCTCACTGATGTCACCCTTCAACAGCAGGTGATGTCACAATGTCCCTGCCAGTGCACATTGTAAGGAGAAAGAAGAAAATACTTTTTTCTTGTTTTCAACTTCTGCATTTCCATGTTGCTCTCCCTGGGCCACCTGTGTCATGTGTCCATGGCCCTGTGTCTCATCCCTGCTCCTGACCATTGCCAAGGTTTTCTGTGAGGAGCAGAGTGGTGGGACCCATCAGCATGGACTACCTGTGTCTGGACGACTCCTCCTCTTGTTACTGCCTGTCCCTGGGCAATGCTGGTATTTGGAGAACCTGGGTGCTGGTGGCTGGCCCTGGCTGAGACTCTCCCACCCCTGTGGACTGTGCCCCTGTTGCAGGGAGAAGGAGAAAGGAATGTTTTGATCCAGCCCCATCCTCTCCCGCTGGCCCACAGTGCCTGGTCCCTGCTTCTCCAGTCTCCATGGTTTTGGAAGCCAGTGCTTTCAGGCTCCTCCCCAGAGCTGCAGGAAGGAGCTGGAGTTGATGCCCCTCCAGAGTGGGGTACAAGGGCCAGAGGAGCCCTGTCACAACTCAAGAGAGCCTAGGATCCATCACTACGTGAGTTGTGCTGTGTCATCATCCCTTCGTGCCTCTGGCTGTTGTCATCCCTGAGAGTCATCAGCCTAAGCAGTTCTTTTTCCCTTTGGAAAAGCATTCTCTGTTAGCTGGGGGTTGGCTGGTGTGAGCTGAGGGTGCTGTGTGCAATCACCACATGGCTCTGCTTCAGGGTGCAGAGGTCTCTCTTCAGACCTCTGCAAATGAAGGATGTCCATTGCCATACTTTGGTGCTTAGCAATCTATGTGGAAAAATTCCTCTCACCCCTATCTGTCAGTGTCTGCAGGGAGCGCTCAGAGCATGGACCAGGCTCCATGGGATCCAGCAGTGGGACAAGAGGAACAGCCAGGAACTGATGCCTGGGAAGTTCCACCTGAACATGGGATGAACTTCTTCCCTGTGCAGTGACCAAGCACTGAACAGATTGCCCAGAGAGGCTGTGCAGTCTCCCTCAGTGGAGATATTTCAGAACCTCAACACAATCCTGTTCCATGTGCTCTGGGATGACCCTCCTGGAGCAGGGAGGTGGGACCAGATGACCCACTGTGGTCCCTTCCAGGCTGACCCATCCTGTAATTATGTGAACTATGGAATTTGAAATGTACTTTGAATGGCAAAATAGTAGTGAATGTGTAATGGCACTTTGTAGATAAAAACAGAGCTCAGGCACAGGCTTAACTTTGTCATAATTTTCTGTTCTCCTTCATCTCTACTTTTAGCAGACTGCTAGGTCTGTTATAAAATAAACAGGATAAGAGGATGCTTTTGTTGCTGAAGGTTAAGCAGGTTTTTGACTCATGAGAAAGGAAGAATTTGAGACCATTTTTGAATTATGAAAGTGAACTTTTAGAAGGGCTCAGGAGGCTGATATATCTGGCTCCAAGTGTGGCTATAATTTTGTATTTTCTACCTTGCTCTTTTTCTCCCCACTTTCATTTCACACAGATTTCAGGGAATTATCTTGGAGCCAGTGATTTCTGAGTCAGCCTTTTTAATGCAGCCTCAGGGACTGAAATCTGACATTTTAATAAAATGCTTGTTTATCAAGTGTAGTTCAAAGTCAATGCATGTGAAAATGGGAAGGTTTCTATATAATTGTAAGAAGAGTCTATAATGCCATGTACAGGTGCAGAAGGATGTCTGAATTTCTGACATGGTCTGGTAAATGATACTCAAGGCAGCTGAACCTCTCCTTTTCTGGAGCTTCACTGTTCTAATCAAATCTGTGAATTCTAATTCAGCTGCAAAAGGAAATAAATGTCCAAATAATAAATCTGTTAATCTCACTTAGGCTGTTGATTTTTGAAATATTAGATACTTTTTTTTTTGTGAATTGGACAGCAGAGTTATTTTAAAAATTGTGTGAAACCTTCATATGTACAGAAAGCATCCTAGAATTAAACTTTGTTGAGGGAAAAAACTGAAGGTGGGTGAAAATAACTTTGAGAAGGCATGTGCTGCTCAAGCCATGATGCTGGCCAGTGCTGCTGGCCACTGGTTTTCTTTCATGGCCTGCCTTTTGAAACCAAAAGACAATTCCAGCAAGAACTGAAGGTCATGAGATTTTCAAAAATGTCTCTCTGCAGCAAAGAACTAAGAAACTGGAGCCTGACTGTCACTTGAGGGCATTGGAGGCTGACAGTTGGGGAAGTTGGGGATCTCGACCCCTGAAACACTGGTACAAGACATTATGTTCTCCTAGGACCAGCAGCTCCAGGGTAGATCCATAGATCCAATGAATTCCTGAGAATTAAAATCAGATATCCTGGAGTCTGACTCCAGAGACATCCAGGTCAAAAGTCACATTTGGAATGGTAGCTCCCACCAGTTTCAAGATAAAATGAAAATCTTCCTTCCTATACGCACAGTTCCTTTTATGTATGAGCTGCTTTAACTCTGAGCTTTTCACTATGACCTTTTGCCACTTGTGTTGTGGTATCCTGTGCCTGTCAGGGGCAACAAAAATAAGCAACCCATATCTGCAAAGTTATACGTTAAAATCGAAAACACACCTGTGCGTGACAAAGGAGAGAAAGGTGGGAGAAAATGTGCACGAAGTCTCAGAGAGAAGAAAGATTCAAAAACTACTCATCCTTGTCCATTATTGCACCTGGATGAGCAATTTGCTGTGCAATAATTACAGAGTAATGTAACAAAATGATCAGCCACTGCATTAGAGATTAAATGGTTACTTTATTTTAACAACTGTACCACTGCTGTGGGGATGGGACATGTTGCCACTCTTTACTAATACAGTAGACAATATATTATTTCAAGTGGATTCTGTGCAGTTGTGTATAGCGTGCACTGTTCTGTGGGAGGTAAGTTTGGTTGCCATTGTGACTGGAAGTAACTTCTAGTGTAAAAAAACCAAGAACCAGAAAACTTCTGGTCACCATTTTTATTAAATCTTTAATTTCACCCTGTCTGTCAGATACTGGCCTCCTGGCCCTGGAGATCACTGAAGAATACCTTTTGTGCTGATTGGAGCAGAGCAACTGACTCAACCATCATGAGACTTTTTGCCCTTGACCTCACATTCACAGAAGAGTCTTTGCAGAGCAAAGGCACTGCTGCCTAGCAACTGCTGGGCTCTGATTTAGGTCCTTACAGACTTGAACAATCTATTTCAAATTAGCTCATACAATTGCAAGAACTAAGAATTTTAATGGAATTCTATTTCTCCATAACCTTTTCGGTTTTTGATTCAGACTTGCCTTTCAAAAGCCAAATTTCATATGAAGCAGTATTTTCTAATATGCTTGCATTTAAGGATGTCATGCTCTCTCACGTTACCAAGGCACTGAGACATTTATAGATTTATTGGAGCCCCAGCTCTGTTGGACTCACCTAATGGAGACCTCACAAACACCTTCTGGAAGCCAGACCTGGAAAGGTGAAATCACTTCCCAAAGGCGTTGTGGGCTACATTGGCCTTGGATGGGAAATGGGAAATGAAGAGAGAGATGAAGTTTCATCATTTAATCTGAAATGATGACAAGGGTCTCTTAGGGCTTCAGGGGTCAAGTCAGTCCCATCATGGCCTCTTGCTGGGCTGGGGAGAATCCAGAGGCCTGGGGGCTTTCCTCTTTTGGGCACAACGAGCCACCCGAGGCAAACAGCCCTTGCCCTGATGGGGAACAGAGGGGCTGCAGGTGCTGCCCTGGGCAGAGGGACCTGCGACTGCCGCCTGCCCCAGCGGCTCTGGCTCCTTCGGGGACTGGTCCTGCTCTGCAGGGCTGGGCACAGCTGGGTGCTGGCTGGGACCCCCGTGGTGAGTGACCTCTGACGCACCAGCTTCTTTCTCCACACTGCAGGCACTGCTGGGAGTGCTCTCCTGAGAGCTGCTGGAGCTGAAACTGCTGACCTTGGCTTTGCTGGAGCTGGTGCTCTCTGCTGGGCTGCTGTCCTCATCCCCAGCAGTGTGGGAGCACAGAAGCCTCTGGGCCTCCTGACTGCACTGGGCTGCAATAACCTCGATGAGGCCACGGAGCAGCGGTGCTGTGTGCCCCTCAAGGAAGACCTGCAGCTTCTGGGCCAGCTCTTCTCTATCCAGGCCGCAGAGGCAGAGGTAGCACAGGATGCAGCTCTCTGTGGCCTCAACCAGCCACCATCGGCCTTGGTACATTTGCTCCAGCCTCTGGTGCAGCCAGGGCCGCACGGGCTCCAGAAGATGCTGATGTTGTTGGAACAGTCCTGCCCACACCTCGGGCAGGAGACCACCCACAGGCTCTGGCCCTGCAGCCCCCTGCTCAGCTGGGGACAGTGTTCCCTGTGGAGAACACAGAGGGGACACCCCAAGGCCATGGCAGCTGTTTTGATCCAGGTGATTGTGAGTCCTCCCTGCTTGGTTACGGGCTGCTGGTGACTCAGCAGGGGAGGTGATGACAAAGTTTATATAGTCCCATTCATTCTTCTCTGAAAACCTGATGGTCTGTAGCACTGTCCTGCAGAGTGGGCACGAGGGATTTCGCTGTGCCCACCGCAGGATGCAGCCCAGACAGAACCGGTGGTGACAGGGCTGAGCAGAAGTCACATCCTTCAGAGAGTCCTGGCAGATGGGGCAGTTGCCATCTGTGTCTGTGGCCATTTTTGTCTCAAGCCAGACTGGCCCATGCTCTGCTGACATCCAGATACAAGCAGTGAGATGTCACAATAAATCCCCAGAGACATCACAATCTGCCACTCAGTGATGTCACCATCCAGGAGTCAGTGATATCACAATGCAATGTCCACCCGTGCAGGCACATGACATCAGGAGAAAATGAAAATACCAATTCCTTTTTTCAGTTTTTACATTTGCATGTTGCTCGACCTCAGCCACGTGCATCACCTGCCCTTGGCCCTGTCTCATCCCCACCCCTGACACCTTGCCAAGGCTTCCTGTGAGGGGTTGGGGCCACTGAGCAAGGTTAGATCTGTTTCCTCACTGTGCTCCCGAATCCACTCAGCTGCAGTGTTCAGGGTGCTGTAAATCAGTGTAGCCAGGCTCCTTGCAGGGTCCTCTCTGCCTCCCTGGGTTGTTGAAGGACAGCTTGTGGGGAGCGACTGAGTGACAGTTGAAAGCCTGGGTTGAGGGGAAGGGAGTGTTTTAAGCATCAGGATGGTTTCTCTACCTCTCCATTACCATTTTCTCTGGCATTATCTTCTCAGGAGAAAACCCTGGACACATCACAGCCATCTGAACAGCCCTACCTTCCTCGGCTCTAAGTACCTAATTTCTGCCAGTGCAGGCCAAGCAGATCTAGTTTGAGGAGACTGCACCTTTCAGTAACAGCTGAAAATTCTAAATCAGAGCTCGTGCTGCTTTGGAGAACGAGACTGTTTCTCAGGTTCTGCAGCAGTGGTGTGGTTGGTCTGAATGTTGCCCAGCTCCTTCCCTGCACTGACCCTGCTCAGTGACAGGGGTGGTGCCAAAAATGTCACACAGCCTGTCCTGGATCCTTCTCATTCTTAAGGGCAGGAACTTTTAGGGATCCCTAGAGGGCTCTGGCTCCTTAGGGGAGAAAAAGATTAAAAGATACCCAACCATTTGTCTCCTTGTCAGAGACTTGTCTGAGCGTCCTTGGAGATGAGGGTGTTGACTGCCAGACCCTGGGTTTTCCTGCCCAGCCACCTGTTGTTTACAAGCAGGATAGGATGCATTTGTCTCAGGAAATTTGCATTTCCAGTAATCCTTGGTTCTCTCATTTGTGTCTGTGAGGTTTACATCTCCATCAGGTCTCCTTTTCTACATGATTGTCCAGAAATTTGAAAATTCAGTTTGTAAAGACTTTTGAACCGTAGAATCAGGTTGGAATAGAATCAGGTTGCCAAAGACCTCTAGGACCATCAAATTCAAGTACTAACCCAACATTGCCAAGCCCACCAATAAATCACATTCCCAAATGCCAGATTTACACATCTTTAAATCCCTCTGGAGATGGTGACTCTACCACTGCCCTGGGCAGCTTGTGCCAGGGCTTGAAAATTTTTTTGGTGAAGAAATTGTCCTGGTCTTTGCTCTGGTGTTAGGAGAACACAATAGCACTGAGTGTCAAGGAAGTATCTGAACGGGCACAGGAAGAAAAATACCACTTGCATTTCAGGATACAATCACAATCCTTGAAAATCACTGGAAAAGGATGTTTATAGAGAAAGTATGTGGCATGTGTCAGTCAAAACACTGCAGTTTAGTTTGTGTTACAGGCTGTTACTTACAAACAGTGGAACAGAGCCCATGATAAGATGTCTGAAACATCATGCTGAAATGAGGTTTTTCCATGCCAGAATTTGTTTCTGGAAAACATCTTTCTGTAGATGATGATACATATAAGAACAATTGAAACCCAAAAGCTTCCCTTAGTTATACTGTAAAACCTCAAGAGCTGAAGGTTAAGCCCATGGGCAGCCAAGACCCCAACACTCACTGCAATCAATAGGAGAGGGAAACAGTTCTGAGTGTCCTGGGAGTTCTGAACACTTTCTGGCAAAATTTTAACAGAAAATTTCACTAGGAGTAGCTGTACTTCAGGGATACTTGGGGATAAACCTGTCTTTTCTCTTCCTTTTGGGGATCTTTGCATCATATACTTAGTTGTGCTCATTTGGAGATGAGAAAAATTTGTCTAAAGTGCATTTGAGTACAGAAAGATGTGCAGAATTTTCTCTCTAAATCCCATCATATGTGCTCATGCTGACTGATATAAAATGAAATGGAACTTTCATCTTTATTGCCATGTGTCACTTAAGTTTTGATGGTTTTGGTGTTGATTGTAAATGTGCTTCTGCTTTTGTGGGAGCTGAGGGAAAATCAGATGCTTGTTAGAGTGCCTGGCAGTGTTACCAGCCTTGGAGCAGCATGGCACTGAATATTTCACTGTAAGTATTTACAGGTAGTGTCTGCAACTCATATTGTACCTGCTGATATCAGACAAGCCTAAGAAAATGCAGTGGGAACAAATGCAGAAATCTCGTCCCGTGGTGATGAGAGTGGAGATGCTTGGCCTAGTTACAGGGGATAAGTAGATTTTACTGTCTCAGAAAGCCTCCACCCTGCATGAGATCCCCCTTCTCATTAAAGGTTTCATGTTCATCTGTAGCAAAAAGCACATCTGCTCTGCCAGTTAAAGGAAAAGCTAGCTATGAAATGAAAACACATGCTGGTTAAAATCCTTTACAGCTCCAGTTATTATGATATGTTCTACACATCTTAAGCAATGTCTTCTATAGTAGAGAGAGTGTCAACTCCTGGTGGCACATCTTTATCTCACTGGAGGTGACTGGAGTTGGCAAAAATACCCTTCATTTTTTTTCTCTTTTAATTTTCATTAGAGCTGAGCACAGCATGGGCAAAGAAATTAATTCAAAATTCAGAATATTATTCTTGAGAATAGAGGGTCAAATCCTTTGTTGAGTTGGGTTCCTTTCCATGTCTGAGGTTTTTAGACATGGGAGTTTTGGTTCCTACAAAATAAAGCAATGTCTAGCCCAGAGTCACCATATTGCCAGCAGAGAGCATCACCAAAATGCTCCTGGAAAGATGAAAAACCTTGTAATAAAAAACTGCTGCTTGACTTAGGGTTGAGTTTTCCTCTGGGTGACATCAGATCTTCCTGTGGGGTGCCATGACCCTTCCTCTGACTGATAATATCTGGTGAAATACCTCAGTGCTCCTACATTGCCAGCTGGTGATGGTGATACTTTGCCCATGCCCTCTGAACAGCTCTGAGTGGTGGTGTCTAACTTTCCATTCTGGATTCCCGTAGGGGACCTGGTTTGAAGTCCTTTCTGATTGCAGAAGCAGATGGTTGGTCCAGCAGCCCTCTGGAAGAAATCTGACTGTCTCTGCAGACAACTGCAATTTTGGGAAAGTAAATGATCGTGGCAACAAGCTATTAATGCTTGGTAGTTGGGAAAAATACATGGGTGTGCACAAAAATGGTGTGGTAGTACCCAGCTGTACTGTACTGTATTCTGTACTGTATTCTGTACTGTATCTTGTATTCTGTACTGTACTGTCTGTACTGTACTGTACAGAATTTTGATAGCTAAGCTGGTGGTTGGTTTGGGAATATGATGACTTTCTTCCCTGTGAATAAACCACTTCTGTTGCTGTTAAGTAAAACTGCTAAAGACATATGAGCCAGGGACATAAAGCAAAATTAAGGAAACACAGATTGTGTGATAAAAGACTCTCAAGGAACTGCAATAGCTGATTACAGCAAAAATATGATGTTGGAGTAGAAATGAGTATAATTTCTGCATGATCAAATTCTGTAACTGGTCACATAAACTGCTCAGATTGCTCTTCTTCCCTTTTGAAGTTGGATCTTTTAAAGCCACTTATGGTGCAACTTTCATCATGTTCTGTGCAATACCACAGCAGTTTTATTTGGAGTTGAAATCAATGCAAGTTTAAATTATCATATTTGTTTTCATTTCTTAAAAAAAAAAAACCAAAACCAAACTAACAAGTCTTTCTGGCTAATTATTTAGGAACAAGTAACTCAAACTCATATACTTCCGAATCTATTTTGACATACTGAGAACAAATGCTCCTACAATTCCTCTTTAAGTCTTGGTATTTACTACCTCGGATAAGGTATTTTTTTGTCTTTGTTTGCAAGGCAAACATACCGTTTCCTTTTGGTTACAGGTGGTCTTGGGGAAATATTACCTTAAACTAGTAATTAATATTATTTTTCAGTACCAATGGTTGTTTTAATTTCTCTAGTTTTAGTGATTTCTTAGAGGACTCCTTCTCTGTATTGGAGACTACCTGATCAAGACATAAATAGAGCTTTCCCTAGCACTGAGTCTTACAATGTTGATATTCCTCCAAGCTGAGGAAAGAATTTAATACCTTTGGTTGACATTTATTCACACTAATGCACTGATGTGCCTTGTAAAGGAGGAAGGATATTTGAGCTATTTCATCGGCTTAATGGCAATGCCAGTCAGAATGGGATGCTTAGGAAAATGTGTCTGTCGCTTGACCTGTGGCTCATTATGCTCTGAGGGGATTTTGTAGCATCTGTTCTGTAATGTGATGATAACTCAGGTCTGTTGCCAACTGAACAAGACTATCAAAATAGCACTGAAACCAGAGAAATTAGAGGTGTGCTTTATTTCATGCAGTGTACAGTGGTTCCATAAAGTTAATATAGCCTCTCAGTGCATGAATCTGAATTCTTGTGTTTGTTTTCAGGATTTAAAGACTATTTTGGTGTCAGCTGTTGAGGTGTGGGAGGCCAAATCCCTCTTCTTTGCCGTTCTGACCTGTGGAAGGAGGCCTCCACCACATCTGTAAGTCAAACATTGCTACTCCTGGGTGTCAATGCTGCACAAGAGGCTGTTTGCCAAACTGCTCAAGACATGAAGTAAGTATCCTGTTGTTGGATGAAGGACTCTCAGTGAGGGAGGTTTCTCCAAATGCGCAGCTCAGTCATAAGCTACTGGCTTTCTGTTTGGCAGGGGCTCTCCCTTGGTGTGCTGGAGTCTCAGCTGTGGCATGCTGAGGATGGAGAGGAATAATGCCTGGATCCAAGGTGACAGAGCTAATTTCTCTAAACTCAGTGCCTGATCTCTCTGATGCTAGGCACAGTAAGAAAAAGTTCTCTGAAATACTCCTCTCCAAGCAGAATAATCAGTGACAACAAAACCTGAAGAATATTCCTGGGGCAGAAGTCTTGAAATTCCTGCCAGTATAAGGGAACATCATTTGGGTTCAGTGGCCAAAAGAGCCATGCTGAGGTACCCTCATTTCAGCAGCCCTCATTCCCTCATTGTCAGGAACAGAAACTGGTCACAGAGGTGACAGTTTCTGTTCCTGTCACCTTCATGTACAGCACATATGGGTAAGAGTATTAGCAAACAGTCCATAAAACCGGAGAAAGGTCAAAGCAACCAAAACAGAATGACGCTGGCTATTAACTGCAAACAACAAATAAATAAACAAAACCCAGTAATTTGAGTGGATTGAGGTTGATATTGTATGGCATCCCTTCAGCAGGTGGTGCTTTGGGGCGAAGGTATTGACTTCCCTGGAGGAAAGACCAGGACATGTCTTGGGTGATTTTCTCCCGCAGGCACACCACAGTCATGGTAAAGATGTTATCTTGGGAAGGTGTGAGGATTTTGTACTCTACCACATTTCACCTTCAACAAATCATTAGTCGTCTTGGGTGCCACTCATCCAGGGATGAACTATCTGTTTCTCATTAACGTACTTAGTGTAAATGTATTAATTACATGACTTGCTCAGATATATGAGAGAAATATTTGACACACATAAACATCACACCTTTGTAGGACTCAGTTCCTCCTTCCATAGCTTGGCTGTCTACAAATAATGATCATAACAGGAAATCCTGTTTTATTTTATCACCTGTTCACTGTGAGTGCATTAGATAATAATGCACAGATTGAAACAGGACCTCTTGCACTTCAGCTTTTCTACAACATGCTGCAGTCTCTGGTTTATGTCTTCATTAAAGAAGAGTGTGGCAGGTGAGTGAGCCAGAAATGCCACAAGATGTCATAGGCAATGAAATAGTCCATTTTCTTGCTTGCACTCTGGTGGAAGACACATGAATTTAGAGAAAAAGTGATTTTTCAATGTTTCTAACTTGATACATGCCTTGCAGTAAAATTTTTGTGATGAAAAAGCAGACACAGGATGATGTGTAAAGTGAAGCCTCCACTGGAAGTGGATGCTTAAACAGGTGTGTCCAGACAGGAATAATTTTAATCTAAGCATTTACATTGTGCTTTCTGCCATCCCTCTCTATTCAGACTCCAACTGTCCTTCAGTCATAAATTACATAATTTTCAAGTGAGGGGTATTTTGTGGAGTTATGTGACAGTTTAGTCATTGGTCTCTTGATCACAAATTAACCAAGGATCCGCAGGATTCTGGCAAACTTTGGGTGTCATGTACATGTTAGTGTGCCTTGAGCTGGTTTTGGACAGCTGTATCCCAAAATCACAACTTTTCTGTTTATAGAAAACATTAAGCATATGTTACAAAGCTGAAACCATTATTGGCAATTCATTGCAGCACATCACTCCTGCCTTTTCCCCAAGGACCATTTGTTAAGGTGAAGCCACAAAAGGTTGGGTATAAACAATTGTTTCTTCTTGCCTCTTCTGTTAAAAGAGATGTAAAGCTCATAAAACAAAGGCTGACAAAATAATTGTGCATGAAAAAAAATACAGTGCTGTTGAGGGAATGTGTTGGTAAATCAGTCCTTTTTGTCACAAAACCAGTGTTTTGAGAGCAAAAGAGGAAATCATTGAAGTGTTTTTGATTTTAGAAGAAGCGCATTGAAACAAAAATGTTCATTATGTATTGTAATGGCTGTGAGAGTGGTGAAATGTGACTCTTAGACAAGACTGAAAATCACTGGCCTGTCTGACTTTTTTGAAAAGTTTGTTTTCTCAGGCTCTATTTTCTACAAGCAGGGTATAATTTGTGCAGGATACTTGCATTGTGGAAGTCTTAGGCGAGAAATTAAGACAAAGAAGAATTTTTTCCTGCCCATTCTTCCACCTGATCCCCCACACAGAGTGCAGAAGTTTCACTGCTTTAGAGGAGTTCATCAAACACTGCAACTGCAATGTGGCTCTAGTTTCATATTCCTCCTTTTCTGTATTGTAGAGCTCTCTGCCACACACTTCTCGTTCCTCCCTGGATGACAGGATTTAGGGGGAATCTTTTCTTTTAGTGTCAGTTAGGTCATGATTAAGAAACTTTCCTCTCTGGGTGTTTAAGGCACTAACCAGCTTGTCAGTCTTGTTTTTGTGCCTCAGTGTCTAGGCTTAGCTCTTAAAAATCAGAGAGTTTTGTTTAGTACACTTTTGCTTTATTCCCTGTGTTCCCATACTGGATTCCTGATGAATTGTGAAGCTCAGGGAGCAGAGCAGCAGGGGATAATTACAGGAAATTTGGTGTAGCTTGGCAAGCCATGTTTTCCACTCCAATATCTCAGTGACTGGGAATCTCGGAGCACTACACTTACTTTTACCAGGTGAATTTTTCTAGCAGAGGTATTTTTCTGCAGTGCCAAAGTGCTGCTTGAAGAGTGAAGTCCTTTCCTACACCCCCATGCATCAGGGCCAAGAGGAAAAATGTGCTGTCTTCACATAAGGGAGTTGATCTGGGTTTGTAACTCCTGCTACCCCTAATAGATTTCATTGGTTTGGGATTTTAGACACTTAAATGCAGTGACAAGTTGCAAGTGCAGTTATGAGGAATTCAAATTATTCAAGATCTCCCCAGGGTGACGATTAACCAGAATGACATTAGCAATGGCCTGTGCAAATTTGGGTAATGGAAATTAGATGATGAAAACACAAAGAATTAGCAGAGTGGTGGTATTGTCAAAAGGTTTGTTGTCACCTTCTCTTTTTTTTCCTGATTAGAAATTCCACGTGGGGGTTTTGGAGGAATCAAAATACAAAAAAAGGCTTTTTTGTATCCTTATAAATTTGCAGTTTATAAGGACTTGGAAAATTATCTCATTTGATGATGGTATACAAAGTAATGGGTTCTGTCAGCAACTAACAAGCCTCACACAGGTGGAGACCTGCTGCACACAAGTTAATTGTTCATTCTTTTGTCCTCAATGACATCCTTCAGTAGCCTAAAATTTTGGATACCTTAATGTATGTCCCAGATCTGCTGCTGGAACATTAAGATATTCTGAATAAAAGACATTGAATGGCCTTCTTGTCCCTGATCTATACATGTATTGCTTTTATGTATTTTTTATTTATTATAAAAATAATACAAGTGTTGTTTTTATATTGTCTTTTCCTTTTCCTAAGACACCTGACTGCATTCAGTCACATTAAAACATGGGGATGATACCTGCTGCTCTTTTTTCCCTTCTTATTTATTCAAATCTTCACTAATAATATGCCAACTGCAGAATTCCAGAATAAGAGTATGTTTTAGTCCTTGACAAGTGCCTGCTTTTTCAAGATGCATAAGAGGAATTCACAAGATCTCCTTGGACTCTTCTGAAAAAATGCATAATTACGCTTCCCAAAATGTCATAGGTAACTCAGGGATATCATCACCAAATAGTTTCTGTGATAGTAAAATGTTTAAAATGTTTCTGGGTTTGAGTGAAATTTGGAAGTTCTTTTCTGTTAAAAACTGCAAATAAGAGATGAGAAGGTACTTATTTTTCTAATATTTTGAAAGGTAAGCATACTTATTTCAAAAGAATATTCAGTAAAAAAATTTGACTGCATAAAAATTAAAATAAACTTTTCCCTCTGCTGCATTAAAAATAATATTCTAGATAATTTCTGCTCCTCTAAAGTGGCTACAAGCTCTTTTTGAATTTTCTTTATTAAGTAAGAAATTCCATACCAGAGAATTATCAGGAGCTACTACCTGCTTCTGAGTGCAGTTTGCTGATCTGTAATTGTAGCAGTGATTGGAAAAGAGGTTGTAGAAACTGATGCTGTTCTGATTAAATGCAAAGTTTACATATTTCAAGCATTTACATATTTCTGGAGCTGTACACTTCCAAAATTTGTTTCCTAAACAATTGCTCTTTCTGCATCTACAAGTGCCAGAGGGAAGTAAAATTTTGAACATCGGAAAAGCATCATCAGAATTTCAAGTACTGCCTGATATTTGACTGGAAATCCTAAATTTGTCAGGGGCAAGTTGAAATACTGAGTGGCTGAGGCTGCTGGAGTAGGTTTTCTGTAGGTTTAGTTGATTGTAACACCTGTAAGTATAAGAGATTGGTTTAATCAGTGCAGACCTTCATCATTTCTGTGAGAGTCTTATACAGCAAAATACAAGTTAATCCAACATTTTCTTTTTATTGTACACTCTGAGAGTGAGGCAAAAACTGTACTTAAGGATCATTTTTGAAACACCATAAAATCAAATCCTCAAAGACCCTTTGTTTCTAAAAGGAAAAAAAAAATCTATTTTTTTATTATTATTATTTCTTTTACGTTGTTTGGGGGGTTTTGTGCCTTTTATTTTAGCTGATGTAGCCATTCCAATTCTTTTAAGTACTCTGAAAGAACTTTGGAATATACAAATAATTAGAAATGAAACTTCAAAGCTTCTCAGCAGCATGAAGGACATTCACTTTTGCTTCCCCCACAGTGAGGGATTGTGGCTCACCGTGGATGCTTCTGTTCCTGCAGAGGGACAAAGAGGGTGAGGATGTTGAGGAATTATAGAAAAAAGGAAGAGGGGTGAGGAACTAAGTTTGAAATGTTTTATCAGATGAATCTCTGAATGCTGGAATCAGTCCCAGGAACAAATCTTTGCTTTCTCGAGTTTTACAGATTTTAAAAACTCCGATGTCTTTGTTTTGTTTTAGTTTTGGGTTTTCTAACTGAAAAAGACAAGCTCTTGTTGCTGTTCTTGATAATTTTAGAAAACGGGTTGGTCAATTTCCTCTAGGGAAGATGCTATCAGAGAAATGCATGATTCTGATTAGAGGCAATTTATCTCTCAGCAAACTGTGAAACTCTGCTGAGATGTTCTCCAAAGTGCTCCTGGAAGTGGCTGGGACAAAATCACTATGGTTGAGACCTGACAGCTGTAAGAATACATGGACAGAGTCGTTCATCAGTCTCAAACAAAGCAAGTATGGAACTGAATTAAAATTATTAGTAAAGTAGGAAATGTAAAATCAGCCTACAGCAACACACGACAGCATGCATAAAAATGAAAGGGAAAATCATGCTAACAAGGACTGATACATCCCTCTTCAAAACAGACACACACAAAACATCTATCTCTATAGGAATGGGGAAAATGTTGGGTGGTTTGGGCTTCTCCATTAGGGCACTCCATGAATATACTTGAGTCTACACCTGTCACCATCCTCCACCCTGGATCCCCATCCTTGGTGGAGTAGCCAACACTGGCTGCTTGCTGGTGTGCTTTAAATTATGCTTAGCAAGCCTCAATTTCTGCAGGTAAATTCATGGTTTCTATCCAAACATGCAGGTATCCACATCTCTAGGTGAGAATCCCATGGACAGGGATGTTGGATGTGTAGAAAGGGAGACAGGAAACACCTTTTGTGAACACAGAAACCCAGACTGCAGAGATTTTCATTTGTGTGGCAAGACCTATTGGGAGAACTTCAGTGGAGTTGGAGAAACTATGGTGCCCATGGATGTTTCTTCTTCCGTCTTTGCTAAGTTGACTGAAGATTATTATGGTGAAATAGTCAGTGGACTTGGAAATAAAACTCTGGCAAAAGTAAGGATGGGCTTATACCAGTTCCAATGTCAATTTTTGTCATTCTCACACAGCAGCATAGCCAAAGCGAAGTGGATGTTAGGGAGAAGAAAAGAAAAACAAGTCCACTTGTAAAAATAGAGGACTGAGTGAAGAAAGTGGTGGCCATCTATATTGTAAGAAATTGATTTTTTAATTTCAATATATGAATTATTATGATTGTGAGTTAAGCAGGATTGTGATTTTAGAGATTAACTGCCATCAGTATTGGTTCTGTTCATGTATCTCTATCAAAACCACTTTGACTTTGCTTCTAAATAACACATGCCCCTTACTTGTCTGGTCCCTTGGACTCCTGCAGGGGTTATATTGGTGTGGTCATTGTCTCCATGGCTTAAAAATCTTTTATCTGTATTGGGTGAGTGCTTTTCTTTGTGCAAACCAGGCTAAATATAAGTGTTTAGATTGCTCTTTATTTATTTTCACTTGATGAAACTGAACCCTCTTTGGGGATATGGGTGCCAGGGAGATCTGCCATTGAAAAAAGCCATAGTTACACCATTTATTGTTAAATTTCAAACTGTTAGGCACTACTCTGCTAAACTAAATGGCAGAAAGTGCAACAATCTGTTGGATGTGTGTTGCAGTATCACTGTTTTATTTTGAATAAAGAGCCTCTTAGACATATCAGTGATAAATATCAGTGAAGGGGAAATGTTCCTTCAGCTGGCTCTTCCCTGGCATCTCAGCTGCTGATAGCTCTGCTGCAGATGCCTATCTTGAGCTGGGATTGCAGCCTCTTGAAAAGTTTATGAAGACACAGGGCCACCGAAAGAGGCAGCTCCTCTGTTCTGCAGAGGAGTTTCAGACTTGCCTCTCACCTCCCTGCCAGATTCTGAGCTGCTGAAAAGAAAGGGCAGTGCTGGTAAAACTCTGCTTTTGCTGTCAGTGACCAGAAGAAGGAGCAAGGGGTTCTGGCTGTGCCTTGAACAGAGTTTCTTTGCCTCTTTCCAACACCTATTGGTGTGTTTCCCCTCCAAGTGCTAAGCACCCCAAAGTTAAGTCTCTGGGAATGTTCACTTTGCCTGCCAGGACAGGAGCTGGGCAGAAAGAAGAGGAGCTGTCTGGAGCTCATCCCTTCTGTTAGAAAGGGAATGTTTATTTTGGCATAGGTTGAACATCTGCTGGGATAGGTTTCTATTATTGCATGGACCTACCACCGCTCTTAGCGAATCCCCTGCTTTTCTGTGGATAAAAGAGAGGGAATCAAAGCTCTCCATTGGCTTTGTGCCACTCAGCTGAAAGGACCTGCCTGGCCTTTGTGCCTTGGGAACTGGGCAGCAGTCTGGGGACAATGTGCTTTGCTGAAGGTCTCTAAGGTATTTAGATTTACAAGACATGGCTTAGCTGAGCTCACTGTGTTTGCAGGCCTGGGGAGCTCTTGAATGTTGTTGAAAGAGATCTGCAGTGACACTGAGTTAAAGATCTCATGTGCAATGTCTGCCAGGCTGGAAAGACAAATAAATATATGCAAGACACAGAGATAATTGGGAAGATGGGCAGAAGGGTGTGATTGCCTTTGTTCATGTGCCTTCAGATTGCCATAAAAGAAGGAAAATTCTTACTACTATCATGGACTCCATAAAAACAGGGTTGGAATCTGACATAAGCAGAGGTGACTGGTGCAGCTGCACACACAAGGGCTGGGGTGGAGGTGGGCAGGTGAGGAGACTGAAAAGAATGTGGTGACTATGACTCACTCAAGGGGAAAGGCTGGCAGAGCTCTCTCCCACCCTGATAGAAGACTTTCCTACCTTGCTGAAGGGTTCTAAAGCTGCTCTGTCCCAGCAGCATTCCCACTACCCTACTAGACAAATGACCTCATGTTGAGAGAGAGGAAAAAGGCAAGTTCCTGTCAATTAGAACATCACTGATGATGGACATGGTTAATGTCTCCAGTTAAAGCAACATCAGGCAGGAAACATTTTTCTCTGGCCCATCTGCAGCGATAAGAACCTCAGCAGAAGGCTTTCACCTCTGCAACTAATGAGTAATTGTCATTGCCTGAAAACTCATGAGTTATTAAGCCTTGAACATTCTGCTGCAAGCTGAGATAAAACCTGGGGTGTGCACAGGTGGGACCCACGCTGTGTGTGGTGCATCTCCTGAACCTGTTCAATCCAGCCTGCCTTCTTCTCTTCACACACAGAGTTCATATCACCTGATGTTTTAATCACCCTTAATCTCCCTGATTGATAATACCTGCATGTGCTCTGTGGCAAGGGAGAGCAGCCAAGAGATTGCTTGCAAACCTATTTCAAAATCACCAGGAGTCAATCTTGTAGAGTATCAAGGAAGCAAAAGGAATGGTGAAAGTAAAAGCAGAAAATGGTAAAACTGGACAAGGAAAAGGATTAGTATTTTGAGATCTCATTCTCTTGGTTCAACCGCAATAAACAATTCCCAGTTCTGGCTTTGGAACTGGAACTTCATTTGTGTTGTCAGAGTTGTTGCAGATACTAGAAATGATTTTTTAATGAGTCTGCCTTCCTTTCCCCTCATTTTTAAACCCCATTTTCCCTGGCAGGCACATAGCAGTGGCCATAGCAATGCTCATGATGCCCCAATTATTTTTCTTTACGACCCAGGTATGAACCCAAGCCCACACCTTAAGGAGGTACTGGAGCAAGTGACTGGTACTGAGCTACCTCTTTGGGCCAAGCCCACGGGAAAAGTGATACTGCTGATTTAGTTCTGGGGAAAAAGAAAGATTTGAAAAATCACCTGGGTTTTTCATTCCTGGAAATCATTTGTGTTTGGATAAGCTTCCCTCCAGCAAAATAGAATAATTTATTGCTCTGCAGGCTTTTTTTAATTGGTTTTTTTCAATATTTTCTTTCTTTTTTTTTTCTTTTTTCCCCAGAAATGTAATGATTTCTTGGGTTTGCTTATTGCATGTTGGCACACAATGAATAGGAACAGGTATAAACAGCTGGACATGACTATTATTGAGGCACTATGAACTGTAATACAAAACTTTCCTCTCTATGTCACTGCTAAGTTCCATCCAGCAAGATGAAACATCAGCAGGTATCAGGAAGCCCAATTATCAATTTGGCTAATGCTTCCATGCTGTAATCACTCATCTGTCTCTTCATCAGCCAGATATTAATGTGACATCTGCTCTACCTAATTCCAGCCCCTATCCAGATTCTCTGCATGCAAACAATGCATCCTGCTTATAGAGTCAGTTTCACAGAGAATATGCCATTTCTTTGAGCAAAATGGAGTTATTTATTAGCAGGAAAATCTTTTAAAAGGTTAAGGATAACACCCTTCCAGGCTTCCAGCTGTATTTCAAATACATGAAGCCATTTTAATAGAATCATTGAGTCATAGAAGCATAGAATGATTTAAGTTGGAAGGGAGCTTAAAGATAATTTCATTCCAACCTCCTGCCATGGGCAGGGACAGCTTCCACTACCCCAGGTTGCTCCCAGGCCTGTCCAACCTGGCCTTGAACACTCCCAGGGATGAGGCAGCCACAGCTTCTCTGGGCAACCTGCTTATCCAAACGTGTCTTCCTAAATGTGTTCATCATCTCTCCCATGTATTTATCTAAATAATTGCCACAAATATTCAGTGAGATCCCTGACTGCAGCTCTAATGGTGAGCTTTGATGAGTCTCTAAACCAGCATCAAGCAGATGGATTTAAAGATATGTCTTACCAATGCATTAGATTGTAATATCTTATTATAGCAAAAAGCATTATACATGGGCACTAGGAGACCAGCCATTCCACTTCAGCTGATTTTCCTCATTATATCTGATAACTAATATGATAGGTGCTGGTGGAATACTTCATCACCAGCCTTTCCAGATGAGGTTCTGTGTGGACTGAAATAGTGTCATATAAATTCATGCACCATCTCCTTTGCATGAATATGCAAGGACTCTTGACCCAGGTCAGCAGCATGCCAGAGCAAAAAAAAAAGAGAGATGTTTTTCTAGCCTTCATATTTTATCTTCTTATTTTACTGCTTTCTCATCCCACTGAAAATGAGTGAGGGGAAGGCATCAAATATGTTTTCTGGAAAAGCATGACATTATTTCCATGAACATGTTTTGTCTGAGTTCTAGCTAAATGAATACCTTCTGCACAGGGAGTTACAGAATCCAGCACAGGATGGGCTTTTCACCACAGTTTTCTTTCAGTGTAGTTTATTTTCGAATAACTAACAAAGCCTCTGCCTGGACCAATATCATAACTGAAACAATTTTTTTAAAAAAGAGTGTTGTCAGGGTTGGGGTTTTTTTAAATATAGTATATACATTTTTTTAATATAGTATACATAAAATGCTATGGTGATATGCTAAATATACGCATTGTTTCAATAAAACATTAAAAGAGCCTCATGTAATAATTAAAAAATACTGAAGTTGTGATTTTCCCCCCATTTAAACTGCCATTTCAGGTGATGCATTTCTGCAGAGTAGGTTTATAGTTTCAACTTATCTTCATTTTTAACAGAAACTGCTCCATCAAACGGGATTAAAGATCCTATTAAATGCATCTGTCTCTTCAGAAGTGTGCACAGAAAAGAAAAAATGGATAAACTATTTGAAAGTTTCCTTATCTAAAAAACGTTGGGTTTTATTTGCAAATAAATTTATTTACAAATACTTATTTACAAATCTGGTGCATTTTCAGTCAGATTAAAGATAATAAGCAGTATGTTACCCCACTGTGAAATTTTGGTCATTAATAATACAGGGTGTGGGAAATAGTTGTCTCCTTGAGCCCATGGGTATGTAATCAGTTAAATTCTTCTTCATTGTCTTCAGTGACACAAAAGTTTTCAACGTGGTTATTTATCTATTTGCATCTCTTTTCCTCCAGGCAATAATCAGTAATCAGAAGTTCATTAAATGTTTAGTGGCTGTTTAAGGACAAGCAGGAGGCTTCAATAATTTATTCTGATGTAAATAATGAGTAATGGAGTTATTTATTAATTCATAGCAGAGATTAACCAGCTGATAGATCTCCAACTGGTAACCTCTCATTTCTACTTCTAGCTTTACTTTCAGCCTATATCTTGTACCTATGACAACCTTAAGCCAAAAATGGGCTGATCCAAAGCCTTTTGGAACAGCTAGGAAGGAGTGTACATCACCTGTTCTTTGACAGGGGAAAGAGCAGCTCCAGGGACCAGAGACTTTCCTGTACTTTGCTGTTAGAACCACATTTAGCACACGCACTTTGTCAGGGAAAATTATTTAAGGTGGTTCTCATCGTGGTTGTGCACAAATTACTTGTGGAATGGTGTTTGTATTCATGAAATGCTGTAATGAGGCAAAGTTCTGCACACCAGACATGACTCCCCTTGGTCTGGGAGGAAGTAATGGGAGAAAATGAATGATGGAGGTGCACAGCTCTGCAAATCTTTCAAGCCAGGCAGCTCTGCAATGGGTCAGTGTTTAAACATGAATTAGCATCAGCAACAGTGCCCTGGATGTGTTTGTATTCTTCATGGTTTATGAACTAACCTACTTTCTCTGTGTTTATTTAGATTTTCATTTAAAAAAACCAACATAAAACCAACAAACTGAGAGGGGTCTAATCCCTCATGATTAAAACTACATTATTGGCTCCATGAGAGAGTAAGTGACTGAGCCCTGTTGGATCATGGCCTTTCTTTGCCATAGGCTGTTTCAGCTGCAGGCTCTGTGTTCATTCAAGGGTTTGTCTTTTTGAGACCACATTCAATGCTGACCCTTGTTTGCACAGTGACGTGGTTTTAATTCAGACAGACATGTGAAGAGCAGAATACAAATGCTTTCACAAATTGATTTCCTGTATTAATTAGATTGATTGTGTTCCAGCACCTCAAAGATGACCACAGTTGCAGGGAATACCAACACAAAGTGAAGGATGGAAGAGGGAGGGATTCCAGAAGGACTTAACTAATTCACTCAATTCTACCAACTTCAGTCCTCAATCACGAGTTTGCAGGAGGCTTCTGGGGGAATGTTATATTCCTGCATTTTAAATGTTGATGATGTCTCCTTGTTCACTCTTGACACATGATACAGAGCAGAAACACACTTGAGATTTCTTCCTAAAACCTCTTAATCTTGCAGAACAACTGCAATTTCTACCCGGGTGACAAGCAGACAGATTCATTAAGAAAGTGCATCATTTAAGTGGAAAAACCCAGGCATTTACAGCCAACTTTGACCTGGCCTGCTGAGCCAGCAGCATCACCCCAGCACTTTGGGATGGGAAGGTCAGAATCCATCCATCTCAGCTTAGCGAGCAGGTTCCTCGGGGGCAAAGGATTTAAAGGAAGAATGGGGAGCAATTTCGAAGAGTCTGTGGCTCTGCAAAAAGTAGGGATTCTTTAATCGACAAAGCAACAGCCTGGGGGAGGCAGGAAAGCATTCAAATGTTTAGAAGGCTGCTAAAAAGGGGGAATGAAATTGATTGCCCTTTGTGCCTCCCAAGTATGATGGGAAGCAATCAGTTTACCATAGCAAGGGAAGTTTCCGGAGGTGAGGCTGGACAAGGGGGATTGCTATGGGGCAGAGTGTGGACTGAGCAGAATCTGCGAGTGCCAGGGGCTCAAAGGAAAAATCAGGTAAACATCTGTGCTCCTTCCTGACTTACGGCACTGAGCAGCCTCTCAGGGATGTGTTTGCTGCTCACCCAGAGATGACACAGATGTTACTGCTTTGTGAAATGCAAATAATGGTTAAATAGGTGACTCTGCTGACTCTGGTCTTGCTCCTTTATGTTCTGCTCTTTTTTTGTTCCTGTGGTCACTCTTCGCACCATAGACAGCCTGATAAAGGACTTGACCCCAGGCTCAGAGCTGCGGGCTGCCAGCTCTGCTCCACATCCCCATGCCTGTTTGGAGGGGTCTGTGGGTGCCCAGGAGAGGGAAGGGAGGGGGGAAAAAACACACCATAATTCCTTGGAGGGAGACAAGGGGAAGCAGCCACCAGAGGGTTCTTGCTGACGAAGCCCATGGGTGTTGGGAGAGGCCAACTTTGCTGCCCTGCTCTTTGGGGAGCAGGCAGCCAGAAGGAATAATGTTGGAGGGGTCAGGGACAGAGCAGGGTGGTAACTTAGACTTCACATTTTGCTCTGAAGCTCTCATTTCTCATTCTCATCAGCTCTGTGGTAATGAGAATAAGAGGAGGTAAAACACAATTGCTGCTATGAAATGGCAAAACTTTATGAAGTCAGAATGAATGGCAGAATTTTTATGTCTGCACTTCAGTTTTATAGCTGAAACATTGCCGCCCTTGGAAGACAGGGCAATTCATCATTCTGTTGTCCATATCAGAATTCACTGCAGCATTTTCCCCTCCCTGTACAGTTAGCCAGAACCAAACCTGAGGAAGGAGAAGGACACAGTGCAAATACCCTTAATGTTCTCAGGTTTTGGAGTGGAATAGAAGATTAACAAATATCTGCTATCATTATCTCTTGCCTCTTTCCCTCCATGCTGTTGCTGCTAGAAACCTCTTGCAGTGGAAACAGTAATCTCAAGTCCTTCTCTGAAAATAAAGGAAACCAAAGCCTTATTTGTAATAGTCACATAAAGACACCACTTTGTGGTAGTTGGGTACAACAGTTCTGGTTTATTTTGAGCAACCTTTCATGCAGTGCTGGTGCACATATTCTGTGAAGGGTGGTCTCTGGAAAACGCCAAGAGGAATGGGTAAAAATGTCAGTGTTTTTCTCTGAAACAGAGGTATTCTGGATCATAAACAGTACCAGGGAGAAAATATCTCTTGGAGTCACAGGATTGGACCTGCCATGGGAATGAGTACATGCTTAAGAGGATTTTTAAGGGAAGGGAAACAATGATGAATTTGTCATAAATCCCTCTATGGGTTTATGCAGACAGAAATCCAAACTCAAGCTGCCCTGTGGACAGCAGAAGGAGGTAAGGTGAGGAAATACTGAACAGAAGTGGGTTCTGGGGAAGGTGTCATAAGCCATGGAGTGAGAGCAGTTTTTCGAGGTGGTAGGAGCTGAGCAGCATCTAATGAGTGGAGACACTTTTCAGGGATGCCAAGTGGAAAGTTTGCCTTTGGTGGAGGGAGCTGAGGACGTTTTTGCAGCCTGAGCAGCTTTAGAAGTTGGCTGGTGGGACAAGACAGACTGTGGCACTGCAGGGACAGACAGCCTGCTCCATTCAGCATGGACCACCTCACTCTGGGGCTGCTGTTGTTGCTGCAGGGTTGCTGTTGATGCTATTTTTCCCATATAGGAATGTTTGTCCATACCTTGCTGAAGGTTTTTCCTTAGTGCATTTTATGAACAACTTGCAGACTAGGGGCATTTAGCATCAAATTCACACGTGCAGAGGTCCCTTGGCCCTGCTGTTGTGGAGCTGCATTGTATTTTATAGACTGCCTGTGTGAGATTAATGCTGCATTTCATGGCAAAAAGAGAGCCACCAGGTCTCAGGAAAACAGCACTCCAATGCACTCCTCAGATTTTTCAGCTTTCTGCCTGTCTCCTTCCCAAAAGTAGATCCTACATTTTTAAGGGTCAACGAAACTTCTGGCTGACCTGCTGCTTAGGGACAGTTGATTAGAGTGGCCTGAAGATCTGTCCCAAAAGGTCACTCAGGAGCAGCTGGAAACTAAAGCTGATAGAAAGCCCAAAATTTCATCAGTTGTGGTCATGACTAAAAGAATTGCTCAGCCCTGAACAAATCACACATGAGCAGTCAGTTAATTAACTGTGCCACAAGCAGGGAAGGGTGACAGTAGAAGCTCACATGGGCTGGTAACATCATATTTATTGGTGCTGGCCCCTCTGAGACACAGAACTGTCCCCTGACCCTGGATAGAGCTCCCACTTCTCCAGGACAGCCCAGAAGGGACTGAGACAGTATGCTTCCTCTCAGAAAAACATCAATTTACATTATGAGGCAAATATTTTTTCATCCTTGATAGATTCTGGCAGGAATGGCTCAGACTCAGGGGATCAGAATGGGAAAATTGTTTTTCCTTCCTAGGACTTGATTTTTCGCTGGAGTGCTCAGGAGTCCCTGAGGAGCCTTGCTGCAGTGGGTGACTGAGCTCTGCCATGCTCCACTGTCCATGTGGCCATGTGAGGATTCTCCAAATCCTCCTGGGGTTGTGTTCCCCTCCAGTGCCGCCACAGTTCAGAGAAATTTGCATTTGTCTCCAGATGAACAGAAGATGACATCGAATGTGCTGCACCAGCAGGATGGGGATGAGTGTGACAAATGGAGCAAGGAAAATGGGAAGTAAGATTTAAGGAGGAACGAAGCTAGAAGGAAGGGAAAAGGAAAAACAAATTACAAGGCAAAACATTAATGAAGTTGCCTAGGAGCAGCAGCATATGAGGCAAGGTGAGTTTGTATAAGAACCATGCCTTTCCTCCAAATCCCTGGGTTTGGGATTTAGAGGAAAGGGTTGGTCTAACTATTGTAGAGAGCTTTTCTTCCTTCATTGCACCAGAATAACTTACTAGCCAACTTCATACTCCATTCTTGTTAATTAATTTACCTACTTGGACATATTCTCAGGAATTGGTAAGCAGAGACTCTCTCTACTTTTACCAATGGAAGAGGATTTAATGCTCAGTAATCACCACATGTCCAAATGCTTAATTTCTGCTCTGACAGCCTTACCAAAAAAAAACAAAAAAGGTTTTAGCAATTTCCAGCTCAATATTTTGTAACAAAAGACTGGAGAAAATAAACACAATAGAGTGTGTTTCTCTTCTGTGGGGAATGTTTACATACTTAAACCTTGTTCCAAGAGCCAACGCTCAGATATTTTGTGATTCATAGCATCTCCATGGCTCCTTGAAGAGGTATAATTCTGATGCTTCACTCTCAGGTTTTCTTCTGGAAAAAGATTTCTGGTTCACCTGTGTCCAAAAGTTATCCTTTTGTCTTTTATGAAGGCAGCTGTACCCCAGTGTTCCTGGCTCATATGTAGCTTTGTCTGCTGTTCCATAATGGAGAGGAGAATGATGACGTAGCTGTGGTTTGGAGATGTTTGAGGAATACACACTTGTACTGAAAAAAAAATATATAGTTTTTTTGTTTTTTTCAGAAAAAGAAACACAAACAACTAAGCACAGCTTTATTGTCTCTTTCCCATTATGTTTGATGATATTAAAATAACTTTTTTTCTAGACAGGGGTAATTTTCTTACTTTTCTCCTGAGTGAAAAATCACCTTGTGCCTTTTGAATTCAATATATTCTCAATGGGGCTTTTTTCCTTTAAGCTCAAGGGTGACATAACATCAACCAAATAAACTCTAATGCTGGTATCACTTGGAAAGGCTGACTGTAGAGGGCTTAGCAGGGACAGGAGAATTCAAGGAAGCTAAGTCTTTCCCTGAGCTCTTTCTTATCGTTCTGCAACAGCTGCTCCCAGCAGAGCCACCCTCAGGGGGATGAAGGTGGAGGAAATCTCCTAGTTGATCCATAGATCTCACTGTTATTCATGACACTGCTGTTTATATGGCTGAGAAGGACAGAAGAACCTTCCTCAGGTTAAAGTGCCTCCCATTCCCAATTTTTCAATGCACTCCAGTCCCAGTGTGAATGCAGCTCTTTCCAGAGCAGCACAGCTGCCAGGGATTTGGAAGGTGTCCTGTCATCAAACAGGTTAATGAAATTTTATTTCCTGCCTGGACCTCTCTTGAGGCTGGCAGCACAACAAATCATCCAGATAAGCCTCACTTGGGTTTGTTTTCAGTATTTAGGGGCTGTGAGACACAGACAGGGATGGCGTGCAGCTGTTCCCATCTGGGAGGAGCTTCTGTTGAGCTTGACTTTCAGATCCTGGATGGTTTACCAGCACGGTAAATTTTCCTAAAAGTAGAAGGAAAGAAAGAGGCAGGCAGGCCTTCACCTCCCATTACTGCTTCAGCATGACAGAGAGAAGGAAAAGACAAAGCCCTTCAGGCAGTGGCATAGGAGCTTAATTGTTTTGTTTGTTTAGAGCACCAAATATCCATTTCCACAGGGGTGTGAGCTCTTTGAGACAAGATTCACTCTCACCAGGACAAGAACTGCTGGTTTCTGGACAGGTTCACCTTACCAAGTAGAAAGTCATTAAAAAGAAGACAGCTCTGTGCTGGTGCTTGCTATTCCAACAGCAGCCTGTGAGTCACAAACCAGCAGCACAAAAACCCCACAAGCAGCTCTGACAAAGCGCATCCTCAGCCCTTTGGGTCACTTCCAGCCTGTTTGCTGCAAGGCTGCTGCTGAGGTCTTACTAAGGACTGGGAAAATATTATTGATATTGGTATTTTTGAAGCCCTGGACAGAGCCAAGAGCACCCAAAAGAGCAGTGACCTCTGGGGAAAAGTGGGCTGAAGTTAAATCTACTTGATGCTCCTGGAGTCTCCTCTCTTTTCCAAGTACTGTGGGACAGAAGGGCAGGGTGAGGGTGAGTAGCACAAGAAATTCTCGATGGTTATGAAGACTTTATCAAGCCTGAAAGAGAACATTTTGAAAAAACAGGGTTTTGTCTGCTGAAAGAGGTAGAGAAACTGAAAGAACATCTGCAGCAACTACAGAGTTGATGCTAAAATCTTTTTGTTTGTGTCAGTGACATCTCTTTTAGAATAAGAACAGCCAAAGATGAAAAAGGTGTCAGGGACTAGGTCAAGAAGTGCAGTGATAATGAGAAAATACATTAATAGAAAATTACTAAAACATTCAAAGCTCATCTGTTGTGGCTGGGTCTCTAAATAGAAGCACTGTTAAATTGTTTAATCCTTAATGGGTCAAAATTCACCAATAAAAAGATCTTGAGAGTCAAATCTGCTGCTTTTAGGGAAAGGTAAAAATCCATACGTGAGGAAGAAAGAAAAACTGTGCTAATTTTCTGGGTAAAAGTTTTTTCTGATGGAAAGTGACACTTTCCTATGGTGATGTCTAGGCCGGCAGCATTTCTCTGAGAGTATTTCTGGTGCTGCCACTCTGCAGTGTCCTGGAGAGGAAAAGCTGGAAGCCACACAACCCTCCCATTCCGACTGAGACTGCAGTGACCTCTGCAGATGTTAAACCAATACCTTGATCTCCCTGCTCCTTCTCAGAAATGCAAATAGCTCACTTTGCCCTGGAGACATAACATTGAACACCAGAAATCTGTTTTAAAAACAGAAAATGCGGCAAAACCAAAGGGGATTTAGAGAGAGCTTCAGGTTTGAGTGTGAAGGAAAACAAAGGCTCTGGCTGTGGCTTTCTGCAGCAAACTCCAGCAGGCATGCAATGTTCTACAATCCACTTGCTGCTCACACACCTAGAGCTGGATGAGGACACCTTCCCAGAGAAGTGTTTTTGTGTTTATTGAAGGGTGAAGCAGTAACACAAATGTAAGAGAGACAGGATGGCTGTTTTTGTCAGAGAAAAATATTAAAGACTTGCCCAGAAACAAAGCTGCCTTGAGAGATGCCCATTGTTACCCACACAGCAATTGGGAAGGATTCTTCGTCAGGAAATAACAGGACCCCAAAGCCAGCAGAACCTTGCAAGGACACACCATGTGCTACAGACCCAGCATGATTCTTTCCAGGTGATTTAAAATTAATGTCACTGTCAGCTTTCTCCTGAGGGGGACAAAAAGTTGGTAGACAGGCAGCCTAATGTCTAATTGCTTTGCAATTATATTTTCCAAGGAGATATATTAATATGTATTGCTAAATCTCATGTTCTCACCACTATAATTAAGGGTCTGTCATGGTTTCCATTACAAAACCACAATTTTAGGGATTTATAACTATTCCCAAACCACAAGACTTTGCTTCAGGCTGCAATTCAGGTGCAGCAAGATCTCAAGCTAAGAACAAACTTAATGAGAAAAGCTTGCAAATATACAATTTCCATGCTTTTGATTTATTTTCCTGAGATGTAAAAAGTAATGCACACTTATACTTGTACACACGTCTATAAATTTGCTGGTGAATTTTTGCAATTAAGGAATTCAGATGTAGGTAGTGTATTAATCCATATGGAGCTCAAACAACCTTTGCAGTTGAGATTCATTAATACTTCTATTTCCAACAATAGCACAAACCTACAAACTGAAAATATCTCATGGTTTACATGCAACCATTGTCAACATTTTTCCTTCCCCAGCTCCAGAAAGAAAATATAAGTTTCTCTCATGGGCATATCATGCTGAAGGTACTGCAGATCTACAACCCTCTGGGCACATAATCTCATGGAACTTAGTCAAAAATGTCTTTCTTTGGGTTTAAGTTGAGAGCATGTAGAAGCTGAGGAGGGTTTTCTCTTTTTCTCTCACAGAGAGAGAATTTCTTTTTATTGCTCCTCTCTTTGCTGGAATTCCCTTCCTTCCTTCCTTCCTTCCTTCCTTCCTTCCTTCCTTCCTTCCTTCCTTCCTTCCTTCCTTCCTTCCTTCCTTCCTTCCTTCCTTCCTTCCTTCCTTCCTTCCCTTCAAAAACTTTCCAATTAATATGATGCCAAATGGTTATTTTTCTTCATTTCCAACTGGTTATTTTTTCCTTAGCTCACTGCTTGCTCCATGAATTTTTTTTAAAAAACCCCAATTAGATATGAAGATTAATTTGGGATTATTGACAGTTAAAATAGAAGCCATGTCATTAACTTACTGAGAAAATCAATTGTGTTTGAGGCTTTCACAGGCAACATCCACGACACACATGCACAAGTACTGATGCTTTCAACAACCAGGATTCTATCTCTGAAGAGTGATTAGCATAAACCCACAGAATTCCTGAAATGTTCAAAATGCAGCTGGTCTTGATATACTGTCAATAACTCATTCACTCCATGAGTGGTCCTGAGTACAAATCTTGTGGATTTAACCCAAACCACTCGTTTTGCACATTTGACATCTCTGCTTGAGGCTGTGCAGGCTCTTGGCTTTGACCAACCTGAAAGGCAAAAATTCTCACTCTCTCAGTCCTACAATCAAATACCAACTGAAACATGGTATAGGTTCTTTAAAGAGAGTTTTGTAGGAATTGCTACATCACAGAATTATTGTCCCAACAGACACCTCCCTTTTGCTCGGAAAAAGAAACTGTATCTTTATGAGATAATGCATATTTCACCTTTGTTGGAGACCTAGTGTCATTACTTATTTTGAGAGTAATCTGGTCAAGAGGTTGTGGAAAGAAAGACTCTACTTGATCTAGGCATCATCAGCATTAAACTTTGCAGAGAATCAGAAGATATATTGATAGATATAGATATAGATGTAGATATATAGATGATATAGATATAATATAATGATATAGATACAGATAGATATAGATATAGGTAGATACAGATATAGATAAAGATATAGATAGATATAGACATATATATAGATACAGACATAGATATATAGCTATAGATATAGATGATATAGATATAGATAATTAATGCACAGAATTAATATTGTGCTCTGAGAAGAAGGAAAAAGCTAATATTCAGTTTAGCACTGGTTATATTTATTGAAGAGCTGCATTAAAAGTAAACCTCATTACCCTTTCTTCCACATTCACTACAGC